>VUJU01000728.1:0-41039 GCA_009835225.1 Aphis craccivora | reverse complement strand
CTAAATTTATAATTTTAGACGTTAGATATTTCTTCGAGGCTCCACGAGAAACTTCCACTTAAAAAAAGCTCCGAGGATGAAAAAGTTTGGGAACCGCTATATTAGAGTAAAGATATAGATTATTTATAGAAATGTACACTAAGCAATATTATGGTCGATAAAATAGATTTAGTGTGCTAAACTTCGCTACGAAACATTTTTCAAATGTGATGATTTATCATTGGCCATTGTTTTCAAACTCAATATCACAACACAGATGTAACGCACCAACTCAATTACGTATCCAATTCAACTGTATCTCGAAAATTCCAAAGCGTAAATCGATAAAAAGAAAAATGTAATATAATATCATCATCATTATTTATTAATTATGTCATGATGAATAAAGTGCCAAAAATAAAACATGCGTGTATGCAATAGTCTTTAGCGTATTGTATTCACCGCTTATGCACAAAGTCATTATTCAAATTTGTAATTACTATGCACCATAAAATCACATTGTAATATTTTCAATCAGCTTGCAATTAAAAGAGTGAGGTTCAAAGAGGTGAAAGCCGCCCCACGTTTTGGACAAAACCTAACATTTTTTTTTTTTAATAATACAACATTGTCAGCCGTAGGTTTTATAAAATAAATGAACTGGTATCGATTCACAATCGAACAATTTAATTAAATTGGATAAGTTTTCAAAATAATTTTCTAAATGATTTGTTATTTTAATACGCACATGATTTATGTGAGTAATTAAAGATGAATAAAACTATAAAATAATTAGTAATTTAACTTAACCGTATGAAAAAGTGCATAAGTTCGTATTTATTAGTGAAAATTAGATGTCGAGTAATATGATTTTTACTTACAAATAGATAAGTAAAAAAAAAAATGGTCCATATTTATTTATAGGTAAGTGACTTCCGAAAACTAATTTATTTTAAAATATTTACAATTTTAAAAACAAAGGATTATACGAATAAAAATCGTTTACGATTTATAAAAAAATACAACTATAAAATACTAATTATAAAAGCGATGAAGGACCTAAAAGATTGTTCTTATAAATTAGATGGAATTATAGAAAATACTCTAAAAATTAAAATATTAAATAATAATTTTTAATTAAAATTATGTCAGAGCACAGCAATTTGTTTTCGTGCTTTGCCATAGCATATTTTTTCAGCAAAACTAAACTCATATTGTTATAGAGCTATATAGTATTCAGATATTTAGACATTTAGTTGTACTATCATAAAACTTAAAGTTAAGAACATTATCTTTGTATTTACATTAGCTTTTTTACGATATTAAGTTTAAAATCACAAAAAAGAAGAGTAGTTAGACAATAAAAGTTGAGGCTCAATCTCAAAAATATTTATAAATGTCAAATACATTGAAATATGACTGAAATAAAACTTGCCAATTGTCTTGAAAATAATAATGTATTATCGTGAACCCTAAACTGAGTGAAAGCACAAAATAAGTTACACATATTACAGCTTACAGTATCAAGCAATAGTTTTAATTCCTTTGGAGCTACAAAAAACTGTGTTATTGTTATTTGAATTTAGCATAAGTACTTGATATTATAGATCTAATAATATTGGTAAAGCATTTTAATAAATTCGGTATGAAACAAGCCACCTACAATTTATTAAGATCATATTTTAATATAAAAAACACGTTCAAATGTACAATAAATTTAGTCATAAAAATTCAATATAGGTAGTAATACGCTGTATCTCAAGAGAGTAAGGGATTTCTACATCACCCTCGCCTATCATGCTCTTTAATAAACATATAAATTAAATAAAAGATTTTAATAAGTGCAGTAAACTAATTTATTATGTAGTACTTTTTGTTTGGATGAGAACATGAGGTATATAACATACTTACGTCTTACATTGTATCTATGATAGTTCGCATAAAGTCCAAAAGATGACTATATGAAAATAACTACTAAGTACTGATAATATAAGAATATTAATAGATGCTATAATTAATTATGGTATTTCGATAAGGGAACTTAAATAAAATAATATGTATAAAAATACTATAGATATAACGATGATATAGAGTAGCTATGTTTTCAAAATAATACCAATAACATATTTATATAGGTAATTATATTGTTGTGGGTAGGTATCAATATATGTTTTGAGCATGCGTATTATTCACTATGTACTTCGCAGTATATTATATATATATATATATATATATTATGTATAATAAACGATGCCATAAATACAATATTTTCACCACAAAAACATGTGCTCCTTAGACATAGATGTGAATATTCCTCCCAGGTTAGGTTATTGGCTTAACCTCCCAAAATATATCCGTCGACGACATAATAACTTCTCAAAATTTTAGAAATCGATTTCAAACGTAGTAAAAATAAAAATCACACAAAACGGCTTAGTGAGAGATACGAGTACTCTTTCATGGTCCACGTGGTACTTTTAGGAGTAGTGTGGACGATGGCGATGGCTATGCAGCTGAATCGTTTGAAATCGATACACCGAATCAAACGCGTGTGGTGTATGTCTTGTATTTTACATGGTGTAAACAATAAACAGCCCCCTAACGGAGGGGTTGACGAATCGTTCAAAATATTTTAGGTGGGTAGTGAGTACTAAATATTATAGTTTATAATATAGGTACGGCACTATAGGTATGGCAATAGTATATGTGTCCCATACCTACACCACGCATCAGACAGTATTGTACGGACGACGAGGCATAAGGTTTGATCGATAATCGAACTACACGACGAAAGTAATGAATAAACAAGTATAAGCCAGACGAACTGACCGACGTAAACGGAAAATATATCTATATAGCTATATAATATAAACTATGACTTACTATTTTTCGTTGGTCGTCAACAGTTTTCCTTTACGTTTAACGCGCTGTAATCGTCCGATCTTCAGTGATTATATTTAGGCTAACCAATGAAAATTAGTATGCTGTATTCTATAATATTAAGTACACTCGTGAGCTGGTAACACCATGATAATATTATCATGACGTATGGTTAATCAATCTGAGGAAAACGTTGTCGTACATTCTCCGCGTGCCTTTCTATTCTCGGTCTAACCGTCGTAGCGAGTGCGTAAAATGTCATGTAGAACGATTAGAGTTTATATTTTATACATTTCTATTCGTATATTTGCGATCCTCATCACTTCTGGTCCTCCTTATCCGTTTGCCAAGAATAAGCCTAGCTTGGCATTTCCTAGATGCACATTAATCACCTATAAGTATATACCCACATTATATTATTAGGAGATTATTCGTATAACTACTGGCCAAACGCTCTTACAACCATTATTAACAATGTGCCGATGCGAGTTACGTAAGTTATATTACCTTATTAAGTCATCAACAATTCTGATAAAACAATATCGTCATCGACAAGTTCTAACATTTCAAAAATTAAAAAAAAAAAAATAGCTTAAAAAAGATTTCGACCGAGTTGAAACATAAAAATTCCAAAAATCAGAATTTGAATTAACGAATAATGATAGTGTGTCGAGAAAACATGTAATGACACTCTGAAGTCTTTTTATGTATTACTATAATATACTATATGGGACCAGAAACATATATTTCATAAAACATAATATATATATTTCAGAAGAAATTTACCTAAATGAAACTTTTTTATATACGGACATATTTATATTGGTATTGTTTTTTAACAAATATTTTTATCTTGCTAAAAAAACTTTTTATCATTAATATCCTTATTATGCAGCTAAAACTCATGTGGTCTGAATTCTAAGATCACGTGTCTTGATAGCAAAATGTTGACGTTTATAATAAAAAATGGAATAGGAAAAATATTATAATACCGGGTCACAAACATTTTGAATAAGTACGTCTCAAAAACGTATACAATAAGTTAAATACATTCAGATTTGCATTTTTATTCAACATTTTAAATATTAGACAACTCTATAAAATATGTTTTTTTATTAATATTGACTATATAATAGTACCTAAAATAATACAGTATTCGAGGCTCGAGTGACTGCACGAAAATTAAATAAAGTACATAATTTGAAATTGTCATGTCTTTTTGTAGGAACTCTATTAATCGTTATTCGTTAGACACACTTCCGAAGGACAGCTGCAGCATACTGCATCAAAAAAAAAAAAAAAAAAAATTAAAAATATTATATTTTTTAATTGAGAACATTTTTTTTTTTTGTGTATTTGTCTTAACTGCGCTATGGTATTAAAAGAGAACAGTGATTGTACTATTATGAATTCATATCAAAATAGGCTTCTATACAATAACACTTACAATACATGTTCTCATAAAATGAAATAATAATGGCATAAGAATTTCCAAGAGCTATTAATTTATAAATATGTATATTTTTGTTTAAAGTTCATAATAAATCTAAATCTAAATCGATCCTTTTACCTACGGTACTTTTTTCGGATATGCGTATAAATAAATTACGTGTAATATATCAAATTATATAATTAATTGGTAATATTATAAATGTGACTTAAAAGTTATTTATCAAAAATATTCAAAATATGAATGCAAACGAGTATTTAAAAATTTTAAAATAGTTCAACATGTTTTATAGAATTATTTTTAATATTTTACAAAGTAAAATAATATTTTGTACCACTTTGTTATTAGTAAATGTATAAAAAGAAATATATTTCATGACATCTTTTAAAACTATAAATAATCGAATACGTCAAAATATTAATAATAGGTACCTATCTAAATTAAAATATTCTTTAAGCATAATATTATAGTAGTTTATTATTCTAGTTGTACCTACATCATGTTATGCTATAATGCAAAACATAACAACGGAACATACTAACACGTATGTTTTATCGGCAACTAAATTTTAAGCTATGAGATTTTGACCGTTTGAAATATTCGATAGTAATCTATGGCTGTCCAAAACTGGTTTACTAAATATTCCGGTCGTTGTCTATTTATTATTAAGCGATGTCAATATATATATATATATATTTTTTTTTTGATTCTGAGTGGAGCAATATTTGTATTGATTTTATCATGATGTATTTATTATTATTATTATTTATCTTTGTGTGTACGAATACACGATACGTTGTCGATAAAATGCTTCAATTTTTATAAATGGAGGTGGTTTTAACTTTTAGATACTAAATTGAAACTTGTAAGTTCCCACTGTTTATTTCTATAACTGGGAAAAAAAAAAATTAAGAAAAACAGGCATTTTTACGAAAATCCAATTTTTGACAAAATTTGTTATTTGTTTATTTTTCGATATAACTAAAAAAAAAAAAAAATAACTGTAAGTACTTGAAATTTTCAATAAACGATTAAATTATCATTTTTAAATTGTGATAAAATTTTCAAAAAATTTTTACTACCCATTTTAATAACCACCCACGATAAATAATTATTCATTTGGGCTAAAATGATGAATATGTAATGCAATATCCTAAACAAATTATTGTTATATTTGTATAAAAATATATAACCACAACCTTTTTTTTACATGCATCTGAAGTTAAAATTTTAACAAAATTCGTCAAAATTGAAAACAATGACATACTATTTTGTAGTTAAAAATATATAAAAACTTTTGTTTTTGTTTCAAAGTTTTAATTTATTTAACACAAGATTCTTCATAAGTAATTCATATTGAAACCATATAATCTCAAAAATGTATAAAGATAATTATTTTTTACAGACATTTTAAGTTCCAATTTAAACGAAATTACTTATTTAAATGGTAAATAATGATATGTAAATTATTTTGTTATAATTTTAAAACATTATTCGTGGATATTTAAACATTAATGAATTTTATATTATTATGAATTTTACTATACCTACACAATAACATTTTGATTTATTTAACATATTATTTGTTTACAGTTATTATGAATATATTTTTACTGTTATACGGTGTTTACAAAAATATGTTATTTTGTCGTTTAGTCGTGATACTTCTTTCGAAAGTCATTATACATACAGTAGATCTTTAGGTTTTTTGTTGGGTATAGACCATTTTAACTCAAGCAATAAAATATGTAAGGACAGTAGGTACACGCAATATGAATAATTAATGATAAATGAATAAATGAAACACAAAATATTTTTATTTTGTACACAAAAAATGCTATTTAGTATTTATAATATAATATAATAATAACAAAAGTAATATTCATAACAATGAACAAATAAGTGTTAACTAACCAAAAATCAATTATAAGATATACTTAAAAGCTATTGTTACAGGATAGATGGTTAAACAAGGAGGGGGGAGAGAACCGATGGCGTTTGTGAGAGTTGAACGAATGTGATCACCGATTCACGCGTTACCGCAGCCGGTCCCGGCGGTCGACTGCTGTTGTAGTATTGGACATCGTACTATAAGGTTTGTGGGCGTCCGACAACCGTGACCGACTGGTGGTGACTGTGCGGTGGACTGCCAAAGCGACCCGTGCGATGTCGTGCACTTGGATGACAGCGGGCGCGCAGAGCGACGACGGTTACTCGGGCAAGTGCAAGGTGCACTTGCCATAAAGTGCAGCGGTCGGAACGGTGGTGGCCGGCAGCCCGTGCTCGTCCGACGTGATGCCGCACGCCGATGCATCCGGAAGCGCTGCAACCGGCTGCAAGCACGCATCTTGCAACCGGTCGCAGAGTCAACTGCGCTACACGGTGTCGCGGATATCCGTTCTGCCGCCATTTACCCAAATCAACTGCTATTGATGTGCTGCCATCCGCAGATATCGGTGAACCACGTCGATACCCAACATCCGGTATCGGTGCCGCTGTTCGACTGTAGCGTCCGTATAGCGCCAGTCGATCGGACGGTTTCGATATAAATGTCGTCCCGCACCTAACCCTAACCCAAACGTCCGTCAAACCCGACTCCTCTTCGTGTTCTTCTCTGACATTGATCTTGGTAGGGCACGGCGTCGCACTACCGCAACTGAAAACTTACTCCGAAGGACTGACAGAAACCGGCTGCAGCTGTACGTGTTAGGAGACAATAAGACGTGTCTGTAAAACCGCGTCGGTGCCCTCGAAAATAACGGACATATCCTCCTTATTGTCCTCAATCGTGAGCTCGGGTACCATCGATTCTGCGGCTGTACCATCAGAGTCACCCTTATCGGCTTTGATATTTGTTGTTGGAGGGTTCGACCGGCTCACGGGAATCGATTTCCACATAGACCATGAACTCCGACATTTTATACTCCACGGAAGACTCCGGCATTGACGGCCATTCCTCTGGGCAATCCGATGAGTGTAAGTGTAACTCATTTTATGTTTTAAATGTATCGGTGGTCATTTCCTCTGATAGTCATACACAATCTGCTAGGCCCTTATTTCGCTTGCTGTTTTTGCTGGAACGTTCATATCTATGTTAGGAATAAATAAATAAATAAATAAATAAATTAATTAAAAATTATATATATTGATATATTAATAATAAAAATATGGTATAAATACATATTTAAAAATTATATCAACCTATTACCGTAATACTTAAAGTAAAATACGTTTTTTATATAATATTATGAAATATAATTTTTTTAACTTACTCGACACCTAATTTACAGCAAAGAATTATTCACTTGTTTACGTTTTTATTACTTAAGTTCTACTCCAAATATACGTAAAACATATTAAAAATTAAACTTAAAAACCTATTCATATTCGCATCTAATTATATTATAAAATAAAGTAAGCTATTAAAAACTATATTGTTTTTTGTAAACAAATATTAAAACATAATTCGTAACTCACTTTAATCTGTATGGTGTATTTAACAAAATAATAATTTGGAAAACAAAGAACTCTAAATATACTTATTTATATACAGTTTACAGACGCTATAGTTAGGCAGGTATTTGATTTTTAAAAATGAAACTTATTTAGTTATAAATATAATAATTTTCTTTTTGATTTTCTGTATAAAGGTTAATTTATTTTACAAAATATATTTTATTACATTTTTGTACACATTGTTATTATAATTAAAATATAGTTTATAGTTTATAAAATATTACAATATACATATTATTACAATATAAATATATAAAATACGTGCATATAATATACATGATATTTATGTGTAAATATTTAATTGTATTTATAATTTATTCAAAATAATAATTTGAACGTTCGTATTTTTGTTACTACCATAATTACAAACTAAAAAAGAAATGTATAAAAAAGTAAACTTTCTATAACTGTACTGGTAAGTTCCTAGAAAAAAAGGTATATATTTATTATTTATAAAAAGTGAATAATAAAATTAATGATAAAGTACCTTGTATATTTAGGTATACCTACTTGTAGAATAAATTATAAAACATATTTTGCTCATTTCAGTAATAGTTAATTGTTTATAGATTCTAAGTAAAGCTCAATAAAACAGAGCTTAGAATTAATCAATCAAAAGTTGTCACCTAGTTCGATTTAAAAAAAAAACGAATAACCCCTTTATTTTAATTATCATTTAAATTAATTTGTAAACAATTCTAATATTTAAAAGTGCTATAATAAGTAGTTTTTGTATTGCATAATTTGGTAATTTACACTACCATTCTACAGTATCCCAGCATCCATTTTTATTACATCTATTAATTAAGATTTTGTATGTTTAAAACTGTTTAAAATATTTAAAAAATAATAATCTGATTAATTATTTTATTTTTTTTGTTCGATTTTAACGTTTTTATTAAAAGTTATAAAATATTTTTTTAGATTAAATTATTCTTATTACCTACCTAAAATAATATGTAATTAAATTATTTTGTATCAATGTAATAAAAAAATCAAAGAATTATAACAGGACCGATAGATTTCAGTAAATATAGTATCTATTTCGCCAGTACAGGTTCATAATACACATTTTATAAAAATTCACATTTCAATTTCAATTAATTAAATAAAAAACTGAATATTGAAACGGAGTTGACCATTATTTAGCATTATAATGCATAAATATTTTTTCACCGGTTATAATTTCCGCGAAAAGTCCCTCGTGTTTTAAGTCAATAAAGGATAAAAAATTACCAAAACTATAGATTATTAAAAATAATAATGAATAAATGCCAGTGATTTTACTGACATGTATACATCGATCATCAAATAAATTGTAAAATTATATTTTAATTAGTTTATTACTCACCAATGAAATAAAATAGCAAAAGGTACTATCACTTATCAACTGTCTCTTAAGCATCCATACTGGCTGTTTACACATCCAAATTGTAAACTTATTTTAGGCCAGTAGGTAGTATATACTGTTAAGATAAAAGTACGAATTTCGGTAAATCCTAGATTTTACCGATCGCAGTCGGTAAATGTCCAAATTTCGGTTAGGTTCAGACATTTACCGATTAGTTTTGGTAAAACCTTGGAAATTCAAAATAATTCAGTCAAACCACGAATGATTTTTGTAGTTCGGACTTTTATAAACGAAATTCGGTAAATCGAAGAATAAGCAACCACCGTTAGTAAAATTCCGAAATCTTTGGAAAATTGCGTTTCCTAAAAAAGGTCCATATAGTCTAAATAAATAATAATAATAATAATAATATTAATAATAATAGTAATAATAATAATAATAATAATAATTATAGTTTATAATAGTCTTATTATAAACTATAATATGTACATTGCGACCTGGGATATTCTGATTTCCAGTCGGTTGTATACTTTAAAGATAAGTATTAATATTATCTTTAATATTGATCGATGCAATGTGTTGCACAGTTAAAACGTGTAAGTGTTTCTTAAAATAAAATGATAATAATATTTGTATGGATAGTTTTAAAGATCACAATCATTTACAAATTTCGGAGCCAATAATAATTATTATATCGACAGAAACTTAACAACAGTTTAAATAAAAAAAAAAACGTTAGAAGTAATTCACGTATGTATAAAATATACCCAGGGCACAATTTTCATTACCAATTATGCGTGATATATTTTTTCTTTGTTTATACTCGTATATAAAAATAATATAATGTCAAATAATATTATTATTTAAGTATATCTCGTTTGTAAAAGTCCAAACTACAAAAATCATTCAAGGTTGGACCGAACTATTTTGTATATCCTAGGCCCTAGGGTTTACCAGTATTCGTACTTTTACCTAACATATAGATACGTAACGTGCTGCAAATCCTTTGACCATTAATGTAATCACATTTTTACCAATACATATTATTCTATTAGAAACCTCCTGCTGTTGCCACTGATTATTATCGTTATTTTTGTAATATAGACATCTTGCGATCTCTAGAACATGTAATTGAGAATTACAAGAATTTATTTCGGTTTAGAACTTTATTTGATAATGCATGTATTTAGTAGGTAACTTTATCTATAGAATAAATCGATAACTTAGCTATTTAAGCTTAATGTAATAGCGGTGATTGAATTATGTCATGTCAAATAAAATTAAAAGTACACCTGATTGAATGGGACTTTTATAACGAAAATGATAAAATGATTAGTTATTAATTATTATAATGTATTACCTAATAATAAAATATGGTAAGTTATAAAAACTTGCTGTTTAAATTTTTTTTCTGGCTTCATGGTCTTAAAAAACTCATCGTCAAATGAAAAGCATAATGGAAATTCCATATGATGAGGTTTATTAGGAAACAAAAAAAAAAAAAATCGTTAAATAGAATTACATGTATTTTTTATTTAATTAAATTATACCTATATAAATTTATTCATACAAAATCATATTTAAAATTCAGTTTTTTATTTGAAAGAATTGACCAGTGAGTTTCATTTGTTTTTTATTATTTTTATATAAACAATACTTTTTTCGTAAAAAGTTATATTCATTATAATATCTTAATTATGTATTCACGATTTTTCAATATGGTTAAATAAGAATTTATCGGAATACTATATTTTTCAGCAATGTAATTTTTTTAACACCTTTATCGACTTTTTAAAAAATTTATTGACAGTTAATAAATATTTACGTTTTGACATTTTTTGTATGTATAAAAAAACGAAAAAAAATTTAAGCGTAATAATGGAGTATTACTGTAAGACTAATCAGCTTGTCTATCTTTGGTATCTTATCTTTATCGAATATAATACAATTTTTAACAATTAGGTATATTTTGAAATTGATAATATTATAAAAAACATGTTTGTTATCGAATAATTTATTCGTTGTATAGAAATATCAGATTCATTATTCAGAGATAAATTAACATATTATTATAGTTAACAATGAAAGTCATTGTTTTTAAAAATATTTTGTTAAACAGAAATTTTCGTTAAATGAAAATTTGTTTCATGGAAGTTTCATTATATATTATTAGTATATTTTCAAATAATAGATTGGTTCAAAAACATTTTTTTGCAGTTTCTTTATTAATTTACTAGCCCAAAGCTTCATACTATTTATTAAAAATACAAAAATTTCAATAGGTATAGTTTTATTAAAAAGTCGTACTCACGTGGCATTATATTCAGCCATAATATAAATATTTTGATCATTTTTAGCTTAACATTTTGATGAAAAAAAGTATTTATTTTATTTTTCATATGATTGTTTTATGCGTTTCTAAGCCAAACCTCTGGAGTTTTATGACCAACATAATTAGTATCTCAAATATATAACCGAGAGTAGTACACTATATTATATACAATTTATTGAATATCTACTGTATATAAAAAACAATTTAAAAAAATGTATAATAATTATAAATAGATAATCCGTAAATACGGACACAATTCATAATAATTGGTGAAAATTTGCGGAATCGTGTTGATTTTAATAGCCACTGACCCTGCGAATTCCATATATACAATATACGATTTCGCATAATTTTAAATACAACGTTGCCATTCTGAAAAAAATAATAAATAATAATAATATATTATGTTTATATAATAAATTATATATAAATATATAATATAACAAAATTATATAAATATAAAATATAATAATTAATATTTAATTATATTATATAATATAATACAGGTATATAATTAAATAATAATTATAAAATTATAATAATATTAATATTATAATATTATTACTGCAAGGGCCGAGTGATTTTGGCGCGCGGTAAGCATACTACAGTCGTGGCACCCCAGTAACGCGCGTTGCTCGGGCCATACGGTTAGGTTAGCATCAAGATAGCTCTACACAATATAGTGTACAACGAAATAACGACAGAACGAAATTATCGATAAAGCGAATAAAACTGTCGTTATTATATTTTTTATAATAACAAATGTTATAATTGTATAATTAATAGCTGATAAATTGTTTGTGAATTTAATAATTAAGTATTATTTTTACCGGTTTACTATAATATTGCATAAAATATTGAATATAGCATCATAATATCATGTCATTAAACTACATAATAATATCTGAACAGAATACAATCTTCGCGGAATTAATAATTAATAATTTCTCACTTAATTGTGGTATACTGGTATGTAAACAATTAATACACTTACAAAAAACTATTTCATTATATACAATACCAAATAATTCGTTTAAAGCATTAAAACTCGAGTCACGTAAAATAAATACATAAAAACGGATATGTATCCCACGTCCTATCGTCCTATACACCATATACATTTTGGAAAATCGCACCTTACTAAGCATCACTGATTGTTTGTGTTGCTCAGATAGGTTCGTTACAAAACTATTTACATGGCATATTAACGTTTGTTTAATAAGGAGTGTAGTGGATAAAAAATACAAATAACATTTTCCGGGTTACAATTATTATATTTATTATTATTATTATTATTTTTTTTTTTGCTCGTGTGCTAATTTGTGTTTTAAGAAATGAAAACCATGTGACAATATCCTAACTAAAATATTTTGTGTTTTGGTTGTAAATCGTGACATGTGCGTACCTAGGTATATGCAATTTACAATTTACGACGTTAGAACATTATTTATATTTTTTAAACAGTTCTAAATTCTAATCAATATAAACTGCATGACTATACACTATACACTGATATAATATTCTTATGATCTAATGAATTATTTTTGTCTGAAAAAAGTTAAATTAGTTAACAAAAGGAAAAATTTCAATAAGAGTTAATTAATGATATTATACCGAATAGATAACGAATATATTTATACTGTGGAGAATATATATTTTTTTAAAACTGTAAAATAATCAGATCAAGCAAATAAAGATTGATAGACAAATATATATTTCACATTTTAAAACTATTAAAATTCAAATAATAAAATGCAAATATAATATTAAGATTTCAGCGTAGTTTTTTTTTACCAAAACAAATGTTATTTGTTAAAAAATATGATAATAATATAATACAAAATATATGAATAGTAAACATCTAATAAAATACTTTTTTAAAAATTATTTTCTTCTAAGTCAGTTAATGGTTTTTTTCATAACAACAAAATACATACGTCAGTGTGCCAAAGTTTTTTAATATCATTGAAGTGGTTCAAATTTACTTAACAAATTTAAATTTTGAACTTAAATCATTTAAATTTCATCTTAATCATGATCGCAAAACTCTATTTTTAGTAATACTTCTGAATATTAAATATTTTTTTTCTCACAATGCTGAATGCACTTCCCTTTTTTTTAGATACTAAGAATTTTTTTTCCGTTTATTGTTACGTTATAGTTAATATTTAAAAGTATGACACATCTATTTCATTAAAATTAATGTTGTTATTTTTGTATTCTTAATAAAAAAAACTTACTATTCAAACTTCGAAAATATAATTTGTTTGTATTATGCTATTAAATTATTTAAATAAAATAATATAATTTTCAACTATTTATCATTCACTAAAGACCATTTTAAAATAACGAAAAATAAAAATTGCATAAATTGTTAAATCGCAATATTCAGATTTTCAAAGCTTCCGACACAATTAATGATCAGTAATCTATTTATGAGCTTACGGGCAAATTAATTTTATGATTTTGTAATAAATATGACATATTTTCTGAATCTCGTTAAATCTAATTAGTTTCCTTTGAACTTTTTTAGACGTAACTTCATGCATTTAGTTATTTTATTCGATAATATTAACATAATCTAAGTTATATTTGCTAAAGTTTAAACATGAAATTATTTTTTTCTTGTTAAGAACTTTGAACCGTTATAATATAACATTCAATATTTTACCACAATTGTATGTAGTACCTTAATATTAAAGTACAACAAACTTTAAATTTTTAAACAATAACTCTTATATTATATTTTGACTTTAAGTTTTGCATACCATAATTTAACGTTGTTGAAACAAACGATTATGACTAATAATTCTCAAAGACGCAAATTAGTAAATTGAACAAGTTTGTATTATACGCTATTTTTGTTCCAGTTATAAGAAATATTATAGTAACATCAACAGAGTAAATTTTTATTTTATTGGTAGCTAACGCCTAACGAAGGGTAAAACTCAAAATAAACTCTTAACTCTTTGAAACAACTCTGAATATAGTTGCTAATTCAACGGACAACGGAAAGCTTCGTTTTATACAGAATTGGATGTATTAAAAAATCGCGGATCTTATTTCTCTGTTTATTATAAGAGAAATGAAATCGTTCTTTAAAATGAAGCATTATATATTATTTACTTTTTATTTCACTGTATACCTATATTTAATATTTATAAATACAAATAGAATATAATATATGCACTTACTATATATTATTAAACACACCATTATTCTATATAGTATAAGACCTCCCATATACTTCCTATAATAATTTCAATTATTGATGATGTCTCCATGGGGCCATGATGCCTTTTGCAATATGTTCGCACAATTGACCCTGATGGTGTTTTATGGGTTATTTTATTTTCAAAATAAACTACGTCGTTTTCGGGGCTCAGTTTCTCCACTCTCCAAAACTATCATTGTAGAAATTTGTGTATCAGTTCTTATATTTTATGGTTCAACTACATCTATCTTATCAAGTCTGGTGACCATTTATATGTTTCTATGACTATAGTCTCATTGGCCATTCTTCTTCATCCATCCACAAACTATTTGAAACACTTGTATTGAACTCCATTCGTTTGAACCGCAACCAAATTGCCGATGACGACTGACAAACGAACAATAATGCTATAATTTTGGTAGAAATATAAATTAACAAATAAATGTTAACCAGTTCTTTAGGATTGTATTTTTCCATGATTTTAGCTAAACAAGTAATGGTGGATGTTATACATGGATGTTGTTAAGCGTATACTATTAGATTATTCTTCTGTGTTGAGTAGTATGTGCGTATTCTATTTATTTACCAAAACTTTCACTATATCACAAAATTTAAATACTACAAAGCTTATATTTTTATTGGGTTATAATTTGTATTTAATATTAAGCTTAACAAATATCACTATTTAAAATATTATAATAAGACAACAAACACATTTTTATTTTTGTGTCTAAATATAGAAAAAAATCATCATTTTATTTGTATGCTTAATTATAACATATATGATTTATTATTATAGTTATTATTTATTATTGCAGTATATTTTTTTTAAAAACATTTTAAATTTAGATGAAGTCGAAATTACATTATAATTTGTTTTTAATGATATTTTTAAATACAATATTTATGAAAAAAATTATTTCAACCTACTCTACTGCTAATAACAAAATAAATTACCTTAATAGCAATATCAGAAAACATAACATTAAATATACATTTAATAAACTGTATCCGCTTAGTCGTTCTTCGTATCCAATGATAATATACAATTTAATTCAAATTTAACAAATGCATCACATTAAGTTCATTGGATGCCTATTGCTTAAAGCAAATCAGTAACCTCTTGCCCACATTTTTATTTACGGAATATATTTTACTATCATGTTAGAGTACTTCAAATCTATAATTAAAATTAAAATTAATGACGCTACTGTACAACCATGTATTTATTTTACAACTTCACAATAATTCAGTCGATAACCTTTTTTTTAATTTTATGAAATTATTTTTAAATTTTAAATAATTACTATACATTATTTTAAGCTGAGAAGCGTTTGAGTAAGAATTCCTAAGTGCGAAAAGCTGTTACTATTGTTTTAAAACAACATTATTGAGTATTTAAGTTGATATATATATATATATATATTATACACTTTATACAGACCCAATTAGCCATTTAAAGTTTTAAGACTACATAAACTTTAGCTTTTATTAAAGTTTATTATTTTACGACATTGAGTATTAGATACTTAATATATATTTTAAACAATTTGGTTTCTTTACAAAAAAAAAAAAAAATATATATATTTTTAATAAAAAATAATATTTACTTATTCAATCTTTAAAAACTTTATATTTATTATTATACAAAGATATAATAATATTCTAACAGAGTTAACTTATTTTGATAATTTAGAGTGCACTATTTGGGTAGGTCAATTGTTTATTTTAATATTATTAAAGTTTAAAGTTATAAATAATTTACAATACGGTTTACCATAAACCAAATATATGATATAAATGTATACGTATTTAAATAAGTTACTGTTATGTTTATGTATTATTCTAAATGTATGAGCTAATAATTGTCACTTATACTAGGTAGTTGTTCAACTGGAGCTCAAGAAAGGAAAATCGAATTATAGTTAATGAATACTTTATTATCATTTTTTTTTTATTAATATTAAGGCATCAATTGCGAAGATTATTAGCTTAAATAAATGAATACTTTATAAAAATGCTTTAATAAATACCTTAATAAATTGTTATTGGTTTTTACTGAAACGTTTTATCTAAAAAACATTAGTCATTATTTACTGTATTGCTATCGATTATCATTGTTCTCTAACCAAGATATATTTAAAAAAAAAATCATCTTCAGAACTCACTTTTTGATACATAACCTAATTTAGTTTAGTTAAGCTTTTATCGAGCACTTAACATTCTGCAATATAGTAATAATTGTATATTAAAAAGTGTTTTGGATATTAGAATACTTTTATTAAGATTCGCAATATTTTTTATCTGAGATACATTGCAGCATTTTTTAACAGAAGAGAATATGATATAACTATATACATATTTGTGAACAAATATTATGATCATATGTTTATAATACTCTTCACATGTATTTTGTATTGAATAATATATAGTAGTTATAGGTTCTGAAAGGAGAGTGAGGAATAATAACGATTTACTATCAAATAGTTTTAGATTTTTGTTATAATTAAAAACTACTATTCATAGAAACTTGAAACATACACCAGTTGTTAAAATTGAAATTTTCTGAACACGATTTAATTTTGGAGTATTCAGGTCATAAAAACATAAGCCGTCTTTTTCTTTAACCACTGAAAAATATATCGTAGGCTGATAAATCATCTCCATTCAGAATCGTTTTTGGCATACAATGATACCATTTATTGCAATCAAAATTTAACAATTCCATTATATTTACCTACTCTATGCAAGAGTACATATCCATTCGATACCTACTATACAACAGAGTGTTATCCACTTGACCACTTTTTGTTTGATATTAGTTTATGCTTAATGTTAAAACTTTTAAACTATTAAACATTTTTAAATTTATTGTAATCTTATAGTTTATTAAAGTTTTAGTTTTATAATTTTACGAACTTCAATAATATAAATTATTAAAAAAATGCTTCTTTAATTTAACAATGAACTCTAATGTAATTGAAAAATTCCAAAATTTGAAAATGATTAAATTTTGAAAGTTAATTAAATTTACATCAAATAAAATGTTGTAATAATTCTTGGCACGATAAAATTGTTAAAATCAAAAGGTCTCTAATTAACTATCAGAAATTATAATCAAAAATAAAAACGTAAAAAAATTAAAAACTAAATTTTGATATTATTAAAGCCAATAAACTTACAATGGCACAAAAAAAAAAATACTAGTTTTAAAATATTAAATACAATTTCAAAGATTATGGAAAGAGAAATAAATGACAACAATGAACCACCAGAAGATTTTGATGAAAATGATATTGCGTGTATTATGAAGTACAAATAAATACTGCTTGTGAGTGCAATTTTTCAATAAATAAAAATGTAGATATTCATAGATAATCAGAAGAAGTTGACGTTAGAACACAATTAGAGACTTTTGATCATCCAGTGCACTAATGTTGCAAGGACCAATATTATATTATAGTATATTTTGTATACTTTGGATTACTACTTACTGATTATATATTTACAAATATAACATGTCCAGTTAATTATATCGTTATACCACCTTCTTAGACTGAAATCGTGAAAAATACATGAATAATATATTATGGTGAATCAAAATAACCTTACAGAATCAACCACGAGAGTACAACTCAGATATTATATTATTTGTAAATTTTAAATGTTATGCCAATAAATATTTTATATTTTTGTCAAATTAATTTTATTACAAATGACACTTCAATTTCTATCTTATTCCAGGATCAATTCATATCATTCTATATGACTAAATCACTATAGCTTGTATTCACGCAAACCACTAATAATATTAAATAAAACATTCCAAAAACACGCGATATAACATGTGGTAATTACAGCTATTTGGCCTTCACGACCCTCTAATCACATTTTAATCCATCCAAAATATTGAAACATTAAATGATAACGATAAAAAATGACAATTTGTCAATGTGTTTCTAAAAACGTATATTTTACTTACCATATTTCCTTACACCATAGTACATACCTATATTATATCATAAAAGTGGAGTTACAAGCTTTTTTTTTAGGGCGATTGCCCCCAACAATTAAAGTTGTGTAGATAACATTGTTAGATCATAAAAATATTTATGTATTTAACTATCATTCTAATTTATAAATAAACCTATATATATATATATATGATAATGTATAATTTTTAGTATTTAATAAATTAAAAAAATCGATATTTGTTCCTGTAAAGAAAATGCTAGTCACGGCACTGTAACTTGGTGAAGAATTCAGTTTTGATATTCAAAATTCCATAAATTATATGATCTAATGCGTTGCGTTATTAATGTACATACGTTAAAACATAATAAATGTCAAATTTTTTTTTTCTTATTCGGTCCACAGCCACTTGTTGTCAGTTTATTCAAAAAAACTAGTTTTTAGTATTTTTCACAGTGTAAAATTCTTTCCACCATTTCACAAACGTACTAGATACATTAAAAAAACGTTGTAGTATCGTATAGAACAAAAATAATATTGAAGATCTCCGAATTTAAAGTCAAAAAATACAAAATAAAGTTTTTTTGAAAAAAATCACATTGTGTAAAATACTTTGCCCCAGAAATATTTTGTTAGATCGTAGCAATATTTTTCTATTTAAGTATCATTATAATGTATAAATATACCTATATACATTATGTTATAAATATTATATTGATGTATTTTTTTAAATATTTTATTTATAGGTATAACAGCTAGGTTTTTATTGGTGGATGATTTTTTTAGGTAACTTCAATGTTTGCCCCGCTGAAGAAAATGTTTATGACGCCACTGCATCATATTATTTGAGTAAAAATACATTTTTGTTGATTCGAGTTCCACATAATTATATGCCCGAATAAAAGAAAAAAACAATTGTCAATTTAAATTCGTTAACCGATTTATATGTATTAATAATAAACAAAATGTAAGATGTTAATTACAAATGATGATCAATATTTTATCATCACAGAAATTATTAAGTATTTAACGTATTACAACTGCATTCTTTTTTCAATTACTTATTTTGATCAATTATCGTGTGGCGTGTACTACGTTTGTTTAATTTATTTCATGTTTTCCAAAGATATTTTATGGTGTTTGTAAAAATCTATCCAAACAATTTCAAGAGTTCAGACATTTGAGGTATATCATATTAAATAATATTACAATATTGTAATCTATTTTCTGTATTTTGTATTCAGATTTTATTTATTATTAAATAAAATATTCAAAGCAACGTTTTAGAATCAAACGAGTTCGGTTGCAGCTTATTCCATTTCAATAGGTCTCCGACTATGACAATATGGGACCAGTAAATAATTTAATAAAAATACATCGCCTGCATAAATTAATTAACTAATTATACATTTATTGCATAAACAACGTGTCATGACGTCTCACGGTAGATGTAACCGTCGAAATGGTTAGGATTGTACCACACCATCGTCTAATAATTTTCCCGATGAATCGTATACGCTTGTACATGTGTCATAAACGAGTAACAACGATGATTATGGTTGAATTCCATCTCGATAATATGAGTTTTCGCGTATCCGTAAATCATTGTGTCGGCACACATTTAATATACCAATCATGAGAGTTCAAAGGTTACAATGTATCTAAATCCTTTCACGAATTTGTTTCGTATAGAAGCAACAATCATTTTGATTATTTTTTAATGACTTTTCTCGTATATTAATCTTCACATGTAATTAAAACATTAATAAAAATATACGTAATCTAAATGAAGTAGAAAACATTTTCTATTGGGATATAAAGAATGGGTATTCATATATTTAATATTTATATGGTAATACATTTTATAAATTGTGTCGAGTCCAACATAAAATCATAAGTTTTAAAGCGTCGAGTTTTATGATCGCCATTTATCATGACGAAAACTTTTTGATATTTTATGAACAACATTATTGCGAGAAAAATACATTCGAATACTTACGAAATATATTTGTCATACGTATGTACAATAAAACAATGTTTTAAGTGCAACACAAAAAACTTCGCGATAAACTTAACATTGCACGTTTTATATAATATTTCGTATACAATAAATTAAAATAAACGCAAATTGATAAATATTACTAGAAACTTATTTCGTTAATATCAATGAAAAAACTTCTATCTGTATAACAAACACCTGTGTTGGACTATTTAAACGTGTATAAATTATAATATTATACTAACACAGTGTCTTAGAATAAAAATAAAAAAAAATTATGGTGACGCGTTTTTTATACAAATATTATTGCCTATATACATAAAATGACATAAAATATAATATAATTTAATAATACATAAAAATTAATACTTTTTTTGAACCAAAACATATATAATATATAACATATAAAATATACGATTAAGGAACGATATTTAAATGTGGTTTATCTTTTTCAATATGTTTTTATTTATAATTCAATAATAGCATTAATTCCACAGATGTTAAAAATTATTTTATTTGATGATTATAGATTCATATCTATATGTATTATCTAAGCATTAAACGATCCTTAAAACGTTGTTCAAAGAGAATAATAAAATAAAACTATTGGATATTGTTAAGACAATGATATTGAATTTGAAAATTATGTGTAAGCTTTTAAAGTATATTGCAATTGGAATATATCTATAAACCCTGAATAAATAAAAGTGAAGTTAGCGTACAATAGTGAATAATAATATCAATTATTTGTTTTTATATCCATTAAAACACTCTTATCACAATTCACTATTAAGTATAAATCGATTACAACAACTAAAAAACAAAGGAAGTAGTATAATTAAATTCAAGACGTAGTTCACTCTATAATAATTGTACATTTAAATTAAAAGTAATTTTTTTTTTTTTTTTTAATCCAAAGTATATTATTGCAATGTTTTACAAATGTTCACTAATACTTATATTTATTTTATTATTTTCAGTACTCAGTGATATTTCAAAATATTTAAATTAATTTTTTGTTATTCATACTGGTAATTCTGTTCATTCTACGTAGTCTGTATTGAACGATAATATAATATAATTTTAAATGACAATAACCATTCTTGAATTACAATTGATAACTTGAATCGATAATTCAACTTACAGTATTATTTTTAAATAAATAAATTAATAATAGCAACCAATATAAATGTATAAAAAAGAATATTTTTTGAAGTATAGGCCAACTGGCCATTTTTGTTCAGAAAGTTTTATATTTTAATTTAAATTTAACAATTCCATTACGATGATAATATAATATACTCAATGGAGAAATTCATAGTCGTAACCACTATACAGCACACCAAAATCGGTGGTTTTATTTTTATTTTCGTTAAGTGAGTGTGGATGCCCATAATGAGTATACATATAGATTATGAGTGGTCTTATCATCGCTTCATATACCTAGTAATATTTCATCTGCAGAGTTAGAGCTATAATTTAATAATAAATATAAATTGCATCATCGCAGTCACTATCGAAGTATTAAAACGTGTGTAATACAATTAATATAGGTACATTATTATTAATTATATCATTATGAAAAATAAAAAGGTAGTCGGATTAAAAGAATCCACGTAATTTGCTTAACGTTCGTTGGTACTAATTGAATAAAAATTATTAATAATAATCTCAGTTTCACCATAGTAAAAACCAATCAACTACAGACATTTTACAATGAATATTTAAAAAAGCATAAATCAATTTACAAATTACTATCAATATAATATACAATTATTTATATTTACATAAAATAAGTTAAAAAATGTTAATTTTGATTTTCTTCTTAAAATCTTTTTGAACACTCGAGCTTCGAAATGTTGTCCTATTTTACAGTTAAAAGACCACTTCATCTGTTTATACTATAATTTTATTTAGTATGTTTAGGTGAAATAAAAACAGGGTGAAAATATTTTTTAAACATATTAAATTTCTCATATAGCCAAGCAAGTAAAATAAAAAAATAAAAATAGTAATAATAATAAATAGGAACACTAGAGTGTTTTTGTAAAATCGTTTGGCAATATATATTTTTTCTTTGATATTTTTAAAGAAACTCCCCAAAAAAATACAGCCAAATTATAAATTGTTCAATGTGCTGGAAAAAAATACAACATACAGAATAAACCTTTTTTTTTACTAAATCGGTGGAATTGAAAAAGAAAACAGTTTCGTATAAAACACGAAAAAATAATATAGCTGCAAGATTTTTATTTTTAATCACTCGTCATAATAACGGCTTAGTGTACATTCTTTACATTTTGAACACAATTTATTGCATTTGAGTAAAACGTTATTTTTGCTGTTTTCATACTCTCGAAGAATTATATAGAACAGGAATGTAAGTATTATATATATATCAAGGTTGGCCAACTTTTATGAACTTTCAATCGACCTCTGAGTTTTTTAGTCTTTTTAGATTGTTGCGATCGACAAAAAAATGGTCGTTAATAATCCAAAATATATAAATATATTTATATACATTTCTTATGTTTAGAATAACACTAGAGAGTCAAGATCGAATTGTTGACCTCCCCTGATATATATTATTATTGTATCGCGTAAGTTATTAGCTCTGATAGAAAGCTCATATGTTTTTTAAAGAAAAAAACTTAAATGTTCAAATAAATACACTAATAGTATATAATAAAACATAGGTTAAATATAATTCGGCTTATAATCATACAAGTGACAGATCAATCTGTTTCAAATTAAAAGAACGATTAATCATAAAAATGAAAATAACATGATAACACATCAGTTTAAATTCGTTTACTACCTATACGTATTATTAAGTAATATATTTTGTTTTCGTAGTATAATAACACTTTAATTCAATCAGAATAAATAAGCTAAATAAATAAATAAATAAACTGTAAATCATAAAAAAAAAAACTGTCCATGCATTTACATTAAACCCGCAGAAACTATTTATCATCAAATGCGTATTAAATG
Source organism: Aphis craccivora (assembly GCA_009835225.1). NCBI lineage: Eukaryota > Metazoa > Arthropoda > Insecta > Hemiptera > Aphididae > Aphis > Aphis craccivora. Next base: position 17,352 of record VUJU01000728.1, on the reverse strand, counting down.
TTATATAATATAGTTATTCCTCTCGTATCGTTTCATTGTAAATAAAGAAAACACCAAAGCGATACATCATAATGATGCTGCACACATAAGTTCACATAAGATAGTGATATATAATATATATATATATATTAAATCAAAAATCCACTTTAAAATGTTACACATTATAGTTGTAGGCACGCATATACCATAAAATAAAATATTATCTTACGTTTTCGCACAGTTTTATGCGATATGTATATTATTGTACATTGGATGGAGAGCAAGCACAATATCGCTTCGATAGACTATTAAGTGATCTCGTAGGTATATAAGTTGACCGTAAATCGAGCGGTGTCTGATGGAAACCCATCAGTCTATAGGTATAATATATAACTTCTGAGAAGAGAGTTTCATATTATAATATCCGGTGGAAAATATCAGGTGGTCATTGAGGAACCGTTTGATATTTTACCGACCAATAAAATTTATATTGTAATGTTAATTTACCTGCCCCTATATCATATTACTCCAGTATCTATCAAGTACCTGCTGTATTATATATCAAAAAACTATAAAACTATATTTCAAATATCTTATTATTGTTTCAAAACCTATTAATAGTTTTTAAAAATATTTTATTTATTTACATAATTGATAATACGTTCCAGTTCAAATGAAAAAACACGTGTTTTAAGTTTTTACTTTTTTGAATTAAACCATACATTTTTAATTTCGTTAATATTTTCAGGTTATAGATATAAGTAAGTATGTTTATTATTTCTATACCTAAAAATTGAAATTCGGACGAGTAGTTTACGAGGTATAAGTATTTAAAGTATCGGTAAGCGAAGTGGTGAGGTATGGAGGTACTCCGTAAAATGTTAGTCTATTACTCCACTTACCTAAAGTTGATATACTTACCTATACTATACGAAGTCTGCTGCACAAAATAAAAGTTGTGTCGTTTCCAAAAACCTTATACTAATAAGGTATATATAAGGTCTATGGTCATTTCAATATAAAACGCATGTGTACGACTAAGCAGTGCAGCCGTCTGCGTTTTTAATTATTTACATTAGTTCATTGTAATAATATTTCATTTAATAAGTTTTTTTTCAAGCTCCTTGAAATTGATCGAAGAGTCAGCGTAACATTTTTTTACCATTGACTACTATATTAAAACTTCCGAGTAGAGAAGTACTGAAGTAGGTTAGTATAGAAGTCTGTATTGCTCTTAAGTCGTGAAAAAAGATTTCATAAATTATTTCATACTTAACTTTTTATATTGTGGTGCTGTGTTTTAAATTGTAAAAATATAAACTGTTTTCTTTACCAACAAATGAAAATAGGTATGTAATCAGATTGTTAATTATTAGCATTAGTTATAATGATAGTTTATATTAGGTCAATACTTGAAAATATTATTTATTAGGTTGAATGTATGGCTTAAAAATTGTTATCATCTTGTATTTCATAAACTACTCATAAGAATTTTAATTTTTATGTATCTAATATTCATGACATTAAAAATGAATGTTTTGATTAAAAAAGTAAAAAACTTTAAAAAAAAATATTTTTTTTTAAATTTTGAATATTTAAAAAAATATATATATTGTTTTGATTCGACTGGAAATTATGTACGAAAACGTTAATAGATTTTGAAATAATGAGTATTACTCGATAAAAGAATCACCCATCCATTCAGTATAGTTTTACCATCACTCACCGTACATTATCATTTTGGTCTGCTCGAAAAACGCTGAACGCCATTACGGTCGCACACTCGCACACCCTCGGTAGCAAAATAATATATTCACGAATTCCACTCACGTGTGTTTGCGTTTAAGTGCACACACGAGAACAAAACGTTTGATTGCATATTATATAGACGAAATAGCGAAAAGCAAATATAGTTTCGACATAGAGCAGTTAACGTCCAGTCCTGCAGCAGTACACTGTTAATATAACGTACTGAAAGTGTATTTTTTTTATGTCACATTATGACCCAATTTCGTATACTGTTGACGTGGGTAGAATATTGTTGATATTCAAGAACCAGAAATGAAATAGATTGATGCTTTGTGGCTTAATCTCCTATGCGAGCATTTTAGAAAGAAATTAAAAATTTACAAATACTTTAAAAGCATTAAAGAAATTAAACACATTCTTTTAGCGAGATGCGGAACAATGTTTACTCCTCATTTTTGTGACATATTTTGCCACAATTCATAGTTTCTTCTCCTAAAATTTGAAACGTACGGCCATCGAAAATAAAAATCTTCAATATTCGTTTTAAATTATTACGAATGTGGAACTAATCTAACCTATATGTACTGATCAAACCTATACCTGAGTTTAGGTAAGGTAAATCATCCGGCATTGTGAATTATGAAATTAATCTTTGTAAAAATAAATAAATAAATTATTCGTTCTTAACTAAAGCGTGTTAATAGTTGCATTAAATATAGTAAAATATATGTATATTTTAGCGTCAAAACAGTGAGGTAGTATTGCTGAAGTTTCATTAGATATTATGATATTTCAGCGGATTTACGTAACCGTTTAATTATGTAATGGTTTTGAGTTTACTAGATATAATATACTATAAGTTAATTCGAGGAGCGTAATTCGTTCATCGTCTTATATTAATAGTCTGGATACTCGTATAATATGAAAATTGAAAACTTATGGAGGTGAGCTTGTCAAACGTTATAAATTTCTGTTAACTGCATTTGTTGGTACTTAGGGTTACATCAAATCATCAAAGGAATCGTTTATTTTAGAAACGAATGAACTAAAAACCTATACATATTTATTCCTGTCGATAATATTTTGTTTCAAAATATTATTATATTAATTATTTATTAACGGGCTGAGCCCTATACAACAGCTTAAAGTTTAATACAATATACAATTTAAATCATTAATATAAGTAACAGTATAACACACATAAGTTTAAATAAAATAACAAAATAACAATAATATAAAAATGTTACACTGATGCACCATATCGTAATTTTACGAATTTTGATACTATAAATTGGTATAATACGCATAGTAAGACCTCCGAAGGCAATAATAAAATTATTTATGTTGAGAGTCGTAAAAGTTCTTTTTTTTTATCAACCAAGATATCTTGCACCATATCAGTGAAAATATACTGCAAAGGAGTGATACATGATTCCATCCAATACATTTTTTTATCTACGCAAATTTTGGCCATTCAAAAGATTTTTATTTATTTTTCTTGAACTTAACACGATTCTACGAGTACATAAATTTTTCATGCTACGCTACCAGCTATAATAAAATAAAAATAAAATAATCTGATTATTTTTTCCAAATTTTGTTACATTATAAATAAAACCAAATTAGTTCATTCAATAAGTAAAAATATATCAATACAAAGTATAATATAACTAAATACAATTATTACTATAATAGTTCACAGTTATGTCCTTTAATTTGCGAATAATTTTAGGTAAAAGTGATTAACAGTTGTTTGATTTTTATGCGTATAACCTTACATATAAATATATATAGTATATAAACGTATAAAGTACCTAAGAAAAAAAATCATGATTATTTGTTTTTAAATTCTATTGTTCAAAAATAAAAACAAAGCAGCTAATATAAATGAATAACATATTAATAATAAAGTATCTATAAAAAGGAAAATATTATATCACAATTTCTTTCTTCATTCGAACACTGACTTGCGATAAATATTATATGATGATAATTTTATTTTTCATTTTGATATCTAAAACTATTTTTAAAATACAATTTACTAGCAACGGTCAAGTTATTTTATACAGAATTGTGTGGGTGAAAAGTTATCCCCTACCTGTAAATATATATTATATAGCTCTTTTCCTTTCAAATATTTCAACATTTTAGCTTTACTAGCTTTTTTTTTATTTTAGTTTTTACGCATAACTTTGTAAATTGTAATTAGTTACAGTTAATAAACGATATATTATTAAATAAACATTGATTTTTCAGTAAAATATTAACATGTTTCCCGAAGCACAACATTTTTAAATATAAATAGTACTTATATGTGTCTTGTGTGTGTTCATATACGAACAAAAATTTTCAGTCTGACGACTGAACGGACTTCGGAGAAACTAGTAGCCACGGGTCCCCTTAAACCGACTCGGACTTTTGGCTCGGACTCTCACAACAAAAACACAGAACATATTAAATAATTTCCCACGCACGACGTGCTGTCTAAAGGGACCTTCCATGTTTTATGGTTAGAGGACATGAGAAAATAGGACCATTTCCAAAGCATATTACTATTACTTATTGCGGCCATATACACTTGGATGGAATTGGCTAAACGTCGTTCGACCAATGTTCAGGGTGGAGAGCGGTGTAGTAGTGTGCACACCGCGTGTAGGTTATTCCGCCTTCCCGCGATTAAACGATATATTTTCTTTTATGTGATGTTCATCGCTATACAAGTGTTAAAATAACAAACGGAGCGACCGATATAAAGCTTTATTCCGATTTTCAAACCTTATTAATGTGCATATTGTGCATAGCCAGATTAAGAGAGGGGGGCTAAGTGGGCTATAGACTATAGTTCAGGGCCCCCAAAAAAATATTATGGGCTTGCAGTTTTCTTCAATTATAGAAATACAATAAAAAAAAAAAAAAATGATTTTAACAATATTTATCTAAAGATACATTTATATAAATCATTTGAAATAATTTTCAAAGTTGTCTATAATTGATATAGACTAAAATCTACACAGAATGTACTGAATGAAGATAAGTTGAACGCATTAATTATGTAATTTTTTAAAATTACGTATGTAAAAAACTCTTATTTTACGACGTTTTAAAAACTTGCATCAAGTAGTTCTAGAAAAAAATATTTAAAATAATCATTTGTTTATATTTTTGTATTATTATCATATATTTTATATTGTAATACTTAATTAAATTGTATTTTTAATAAATTAACTACGTAATGTAAATTTGAGAAAATTCTGAAAAAAAAAATATTTTTCTTATTTAACTAATAAATATCAATTGAAATATTATAACTAAATTATTTTTTTTGTAAAATCAGTGCCCTCTAAATTCCACTAATTTCATTAATCTGACTCCGTGTATGTATTTTTACTTATTACTGTAGTTATTTTCATTACATTAAGCAACAACTACGCTTTCTGGATGGCGTTTATAATAACATAATAATATTCGAATTTGCAACCAAAAATAAAGACAAATCGGTTGTTAATTTATTTATTATTATTTTTTTTTAAGTTAATTTGTTATGCGATATGCTTTAATTCGGTAATTGGTTGCTATATTTATTGAAATCACTTCCCACAAGAATTTTGACCAACAAATGTTAAAATTGCTCATACATTTGGTAAAATATAAGGATACTGATTTTCTAATTTTTTTTCAGTGTATTCCAAAATTCGATTGCATTATTTCTGTTATTAAAAATATATTTTAATGTTATAATATTTTTGTAAGTTAATCAATTTCCTTTTAAACAATCCAAGATTTTAATTAAAAATATTAATTTCTGACATATCTTTTATTGTTATAGGCGAAACCTTTTTCAACTAATAACGTACCCTTCTTTTTTCGGCCGATTCACTTTTCGATCAAAATAAAAAGCTTAATACATACTTTATGTTACACAATATATCAAAAATCATTAAAACCTATGTATAATATTTGTCATCAAATATTTTATCGGTGGTCGTAAAACATTTTATACAACTTGTATTCTTATTAGTTTTCTATATTCTATCAAATTAATATTGACAAAAATAATATATATTATTATTTGTTTATATTATATTGTATACATTTTATGGATGAGTTTATATTTTTAATAATTTTATATATTTTGTACATAAAGACTTAAAGTATTATAATAAATAATATTGTTATAATTAAACTTTTTGTTTTGGCTGAAAACCGAAGGGTACGATTATGGTCGAAAACTAATATGCCCGTTGTACTGCCTACGGATTTTCTATAAATCAAAATGCTTTATGAAAGTGTTGGTTATTATTGAAATACCTAACTATACTAGTACATTTTGTTTTTTTAAGTACACAATTGGATCAAGAAATTGTGGCTTAAGAGTTTCTATGTTAGTTATGTTAGAAAAAACGTCATTTTCTTTTGTAATTAAATCGATTTTAGGAAAATTTGAAAAATCATTAACTGATAATTTTTCAATGTTAATTTTAAGTTTTTATTCTATTAATTTTGAATTTTAGAGTTTAAAATTTAATTTTATTGCGAGTCTCACTATATCTGTTAAAGGGGTACGTAGTAGGTATCGCCGCTATAAATATCTTTCAAAGGTATCTAACAATTAGTAAAGCTTTACCCCACAAACAGATTAACAAAAAATGAAAATTTATAAAAAATATTCTTATTAATTTATGAGATGTTTAACATAGATCTATAATTTTTATAAAACCTCCTACTTGTTTTAATTGTAATATCCAAAGCAATAAGTTTTCAATCAAACAAAATTAATATAATTTTCATTAATAATTATTTCTCCAATTTATTTATTTTTAATTTATAAATGTATGTTTAGGACCGGGAATTTTTTAAAGTTAAAATCAATAAAATATGTAAAAAAATATTATTCAACATTTAAAAAAAAATTATAACTAAATATTAATTACTTCTAGTTACACAAATAACATGATACATTATATTATTAAATATTAATTAATTTGTATTTGGACACATAGTTACAATAGTATTATGCATTGTGATAGAAAACTGATTGAACAAAAAAATAAATCGTCTTCGTTAAAACAAATTAATGCATTGCATTATCAAAAAGTAACTATGCACAAGTTAAAAAAAAATAAAATAAAATACCTACAATCTACCATAAATAAAATTAAATATAAAATTTATAGACGATAAAGTAAAAACTATATATTTTTTCATAAAAATGTAAAAAAATAAGAAATATGCTATGGTTTATTTTTTAAACGTGTCATTGTATACAATAGATTTCTAGCTTAGTAGCTATAAAACTAGAACATTATAATATATTATACAATGTACATAGTAAAATATAAAACTCCTACAATTTATAAGTATAAAACACATTAATATGTTATATTTCACACAATTATTTGATTTATTTATTATTTTATTTATTTAAGTTAAAGACTTTTTACTACGTAATGTGTTATACGTATATATGCGTTTGTGAAAAATATTATAAAATAATTATGATATTAAACGTAACGTGATAATATATAGGTATTATACTATTGTTAAAATATATGTATATTCTTATGTTTATTTCAGTTTTTGCAATAGTGTCGTTCGAATAAATGAATAAACTTCACTAAGAGATAATTAATATTTTTTACCACGAAATACAAGTCAAATTATAAAATCCAATTATACTCGTATACTTGGTATAATATTGCACTAAAATGGAATGTATACTATATTAATGAATTATTATAAATATATATATATATTTCTTTAGAATATAAATGTGCATTTTTCCTTATGGATTTTTTAGAGGGTTATTACTAATTTATTATTTAATAACTTTTCAAGAATATTTATTCATGTGTATTATACAATCATTCTAATTACAACAAATTTGCTCGATAATTCACATGATAATGTCTGTATTTATCCTGCTTTCTTGATTTTTTTTTTAGACTTTTTCGGGAATTGTTTATAGTATTTCACTGCAGTTCATATTTAAATTATTTTATCTGCATTGGAAATCGTTTTTAAATATTTGTTTGCATATTGAATATATAAGCAAATGATTGAAATATTGTTTATAATTTTTTTTGGTTGATTGGCTATACTGCAGTGCTTCCCAAATATTTTATCTTTGCCACCCATTTGTAAAAAAATGGGGGGTCTCCCCCTCTTATAGAAAAATGTATTGGTACATAAGTACGCAATGAAAAATCAATTAAGCTCGTAACTTTTATCACTCCCCTGGATAGTCCTATCGTCCACTTTAAGAAACGCTGAACTATAGGTATAGGTTAACAATTAATCCCCTAAAGTTTAAATACCAATCAATGCAAATTTAGACAAAATACATTCAGTACTAATATTTCATATATTTACTATAATTTGCTTGATACCCTCCCTGCACTTACTTGCATCTTAGTTAAATTTTACAATATTACTATATTTTGTTAGTATTGATTACATTATATTGAATAATTTTGAAATATAATAATATATTATTATTAATAAAATTATTATAGTATGCAATGCAATTACGTAGGTAATTACTGTAAAATATTTTTCATTAATTTCTTCAATAAAAAGTATGAAGTAGACACATATAAAATATGTACTTATAAATTGTTTACATTTTAATATTTTTTTAAATTTATGTAAATCGAGTAAAAATAAAGTACCAGTTTAAATATATTACGAGTACTAAAAATACTATTTTCATTTATGTATTAAAAATGATAAAAAGAAATTAAATTACCTAGTTAATTTGTTTATTTTAAACTGACAAATCTATAGTGTATTAAAATTTGTGTTTTGTAAATTATAAGCAAATTATTGATTGTAAATAAAACACAAAAACAACACTATTTATATTTCAATCTTTTGTATCCTATTCATAAAAAGGTTCATATCCATATTATTAAAAACAATTCTATACAGATACTATACATTTTCATAAAACAATTTTACTCCTTATTCTTTATCATTTATTAATGTCAATTTTTTTTTTTAGAAAACTATGGAATTGCGCCAGTAGACTAGTATTGGTCTAACAACATGTGTCTCAATCTATATAATATAAATTTATTGTTAACGATCTTTGGGGTGCTTAACTATAAAGAACAATTTTCTTATAGAAAACTTTTCTAAGAATTAAATAAAGATTGACCTTCAAAAATTGTTTTTTGGTCTTTCCTAGAATAGTTTTAGATAAATTCACATTAATCATAAAAATCAAGGAACTTCTTCTACAATAAATAAGATACCTAGTGTACATATTATCATTCAGTAATTCACTAAAATTAATGTATATGTTGCATTTTAAATCATTGCGAATTTTTCAAATGAAGAAATTAGATTATTAGATTGTTCTAAAAGTATTTTATGTTAAATAAATAAATTGTATATAATTGTTAGTATTTTAATAATTTAGAATTAACTAATTTTTGACGAAAACATAAATAATTAATTAATAGATTAATGATATAAATAATTAAAAGTTTATTAATCTTATTCTAAATATTTTCAAAATTGAATTTTATATTTATTTATAAAAAGATATTAATATAACTAGTTAATGTCAGAATTTTTAAAGCGTTACTAGTTTTTTCAATACCTGACAACAAAATACTTAACTGCATTTGAGGGAAAATCGTTATTTTTCGATTATATATTAAACATTAAAAAAAAGTAAAAATCAAAAGCTTAAACAAAAAAAAAAAAAAATGTCGCTATGATTTTCAACTATTATAAGAAAAACTTTTAAGAAACCTTTATTACATTTTTAAGTCAATAGTATAAAAATAGATTTCAGAAACTTTTATTACCTATAGATATTTAAAAAAGTATAATTTTCAAATATCTATAGTAAAAATAATGTTCTCTCTTCCCCCCAAATAATAAAATTTAAATGGAAAATTATAAAAATAAGTATTTTCATCCATTTTTTAGTAAAAATTAACAATTACAAATTTCTTTTATTTGTTAATATTTATACTATTTTCCCTCAATTTTAAGTCTAATTTTGAAATTCGTCTAACCTCCTTATATCTTGAAAAATTAAAATTATTTAACTGTAGAGAAACATAAACGCCTTTTCATCTTTTTTTTTTTTTTTTTTTTTTTAATAAACTTTTTCAGACATTCTGGCATTTTTAAATAAAAATTAAGCTTTGTAAGTTTTTTAATGTTAAAGATCTTTGTCAAAGTCATAACTTTCAACATTTATATAAAAAAAGTTATTTTTTAAATTTAAATATGCCATATACGTATCAACCTTGTATTTTACGGTATCGGTAGAGAATCGCACTAATTATAACCAACTAGCTCGGGTGGTGACTATGAGGTTATTACATTATTACCTAAATATTGCCACTTATTAAAAATAACAAATGGCATATTATACTCCGTACCACGAGAGAACGCATACGGCGGCCGACCAAAATCGGTTTTTCTGTGCATTCCCAAACGTCACTCAGATTAGGTCAGGTCAGGTAAACTGGTTTCAATAGTTTTCGATAGCAGGGACTGTCAGGGAGACGCGGGAGAATGCGCTAGTCGTATGCGTTCTCTTGTGGTACGCAGTATAGTAACAATCATTTTTACTATCCACACGAAATGTCATCCTCTCGAATATTCAGTCCACCTATCCTTTTGAATATATGAAGGATAATGAGATAACTTAATTTTATTATCTAATTTAATATCGAGCTCTCATTAGTACAAGCATTAGTCAGGGCTGTAAAATATCAATTCATTTTAAGTTAAGTAAAGAAAACGTATTTAGTTTATAACCTAATAACGTTAGTTGTTCATAATTATGTGTAATGGATAATTTATTTTGAACAATGCCCTTAAATAAATGTATGTATATCATAGATGTAGATATAAGTTCGAAAAATCAATAATCAACGTATGATCAGCGTTAAATAAACACAATTTTATCAAGAAAAATATTTGATTATATAATATAATAATACGCATCTTATAAATTATAATGTTTATGAATTAAATGAGCCTATTCCAACTTATATTATACCGTTATGGACGTTGTGGCGTTATAATATGAATATTAACAATATGCATGTGTACACATCAAAGTTATACTCAGTTATTATAAGTGTAGATTAAATGTGTTATGTTTACTGGAATTATATCAAGCATTTGATGTAGAAACAAACATTTTATCTACGTAAAATAAAAAAATAAATAGAAATTAGAAAACTGTATCTTTGTTAAAAAATACTTAACATTAAAATATTTGACAAGTATTTCTAGTGTCTGCAATTATTCATACATAAGTTACAACAAAAAGACCAAATCGATTTGGACAACAACTGATGTTTTGTAAAAATTCTCATTTTTCCGGTCTTTTTCGTTAATTTCCCATATATATCATACATCATATAAATGATTAATAAATTAATTATGCATTTTTTTAATTGATAAAAACACCAACTAGATCAATTAATAGTTATTGCCAAAAGCTTTTAAAAGCCATACATTTTGGATACTGGATTCTGTATTGAACATCACGAGATTTCAGTCATCTTCCACCATTCAGTCGCAATTCGATTTTTAAAAATTTATTTTTGCATAATATTACACTGAACAAAAGAGAGCGTGTGTGTATCTTCTCTGTCGTGAATTTCGATAAATGTGTTTCCCGTCCCATTGAAACGATATACGCCATTTCATATTACAAGCTTTTTTTTTGGAAAAACTGCGTGATAAACGAATGCAAGTTTTAGACGGAAGGGAAATGGATAAGTTATGCATGGCAACATAACATTATTCAGTCGCCGGTAACACCCCATTACTACGAGTTATATGATACATAATATATAGTGGACGGTGCTGACTATCACTACAGTTTACGGTACAGTATAACAATTTATAATCCATATGTTACACATACCTATACCCTATACGGTTATACAGGGTGAAACACTGTTTTTGTAGCCTAAAAATTCCATAGCATATTCAATATAATATAAGTTTATCCATATTTATAAATATATATCCATTGAAATATTATTGTAAAGATTTAAATATTGTGTGCCAACTAAAAACTTAAAAAGTGACGCAAATCACCAAAATTAATTTTTAGATGTGGCAAAAATTGTATTTATATTTTTTTTTTTTTTGGGGGGGGGAAATTACAGTCACCCACATATTTGAATAAGTTGAATAATTTCTAATTTCCATTAAGTAGGTATTATAATAACAATTTCGGCTAATAGATTAATAGATGGATAGGTCTATATGAAATTAAAGTCCATGATACTGTTTATATAATATTGTTGTACACACTTAATTTTTATTTGACGATGAAAAACAATACAGTTTTGATCGGTGTTTCGAATAAAGTACTCCACGTTTAATTTTACTGAAATATATTTAGTTTTTTGTGTTTAATTTATAAATTGCTATATAACATCATGGCGACCTTATACTTATTACTTTGAGTGTTTTAAATTTCTATAAACAACTCAAAAAGATTCAAAATATTTTTAAAACTCTAATATAAACAGATAATGAAAATTTCAAATATTTACGGCTGAATTTAAAACTAAATAAGAAGATCGAAAAAAAATTGGTTTTGTGTAAAAAATTCCCGAATTTCCCTAATTTTATTTTATTTTTTTGTTTTTTTCCTAATTTAGATAAGTACTGAGGAATTTTTATTTTTGATTCCTCCTTAGAACCAACTAGATTCATTTTCCTATAAGAAAAGATGTTTAAGTTACAAATCTAAGCATTTTTACTGCTTAAAAATGTAATGACGGACACACATAAAAAAAATCCTTCTTGTTAGAATTTAAAATGTAAAACCCAAACCCTTTTATTAACAGTACAGATAATATATAGGTACAGCGAATACCGGAAAAAACCAAAGTTTTCATAAAAACTATAAAAATTGTTTGTCTTATTTAAATCATATTTAATAAAAATATTCAAAAGAACATAATTTATATTTTTGTAAAGTTGGACTGGAAAAGATTTTATTGAAGCTGAAAACGCATTGCATTTTGAGATATGATCTCAAACATTGTATTGATGTATTGTGCTGCAGTTTATTGTTTTTCCATTTTGATCAGAATGATATATTTCTGGCATACTCTTTTTATGTAAAAGAGTAATAATTGCCGATCATATTGGATGTGTATTATTATATTACTGAAGTTTGAACTTTAATTTGTATCCACATTGCCATAATGTGGTTTGACGTACCATTCAAAATCCGACTTTGATATTTTATAAGTATCGTCGTATTGACGAGTGACGAAAATACCTATTACTCAAAGGAACAAAAGGTCGTCTGTATAATACATTATATTATTATCGTTACGTTATTATAATACAATAAAATTTATAGAACGACTGACGAAATTATAAAAGCCACGTGCACCCTGTGTAGCTTTTACTCGCATAACAACTACCAGATAATTGGCTTGCCCTTAATAACAATAACAATGTTATTATGGCTTATATAACAATATACTACGTATGTATGTATATTGGTATGTGAAGTGAATAGTGTATACATTAATGCATGGGTCATTGCTCATTGGAAGAGATGATAATATATTTTCGTTGATGCATGTATGGAGCAATATTATCAATCGCTCCCTCGGGATTATATTTTTTGTATTGATACTAGGTAATACATCTGATAATCAAACTAGGAAGTTGATGAAAGTGTCGCCATTCAGATAAATGTTATTGTTGCTATAGTTATAGGCTATACAGGGTTTGATGACAAATAATAATTATTGAAAACTTATTTATTTCCAACAATATAGTAAATGATAAAAACAAAGACGTTGACTTCAGTAAAAAAATATATTGACATTTATGGTGCATACAATGTTGCACCTTTAAATTATTATCATATCTCAATTTGAATATTTTAAGCTAATTTCATTAGTTATACATGTTAATTACCCATATTTTGAAAATAAAAAATTGTACATAATACCTATAAAAATTACAATCTAAAATAAAAATTATATTTTAATGGTTCGTTTTTATTATTTATAATAAATTACAAGACGTTAAAACATCGAACAGCAAATTGTAACTATTTTTATTTTTATATTGGGCTAGTAAACAACAATAATAGTTATCAAAATATCATAACAATTAAGAATTAATATGTTTAAACCATAATTATTGTTATTATAGTGAAACTTTTGAATAGTTAACATTCTCAGTCAATTTATTGTTTCCACTATTTGGAGGTGTCCGCTATTCAGAGTAGGTAATTTTTTTAAATCCATAAAGAGTAAGTGTGTAAAAAATGCACTAGGTCAAATTAAATTATAACATTATTTTATGTTTTAATGATATATTAATTTCAATTGTTCAACAATTAAAAAAACAATTTTCAATATAATTCAAACTTGGTGTCGAAAAATAGATTTTTTAAGAAGTTAATATTTGTTATTCTAGTATAAGCACGTTTTTTTGTCGTCGTTTTGTATTATTCTTAAATTAAGAAATATGTCTCCGCTATTCGAAGATTTTCTTATTGAAAGTTGATATTTATCAATTTATCTTAAATATTTCGAATGGATACATGCATTAATTAAATGAAGTATAATCTTTGTAATTATTACAATTTTTGCCAGTGATAATTCAACTACGTTTCAAGTTGTATTTATTTTCTAAATGCCTACTTCAATTGTCGATCGTGTGATCTTAACAAAACACAAATGCCTTATAAAAGTGAGAAAGAAAATTTAAGTTTTAAACACAATCATTTTCTTGTATGTTTTTTATTAGTTTTAGTACACTTTTGATATAGTTTATGTACGCAAAAGAGTTCTACGACTTCTACATTTAGGTCATTTAAACGAAGATATTAAAAATTCTTGTCGGAAAATGGTAAATGTACGCAAACGGGTATCATCCTCGTTATATGGGTAAGTAACCTTTAGGAGAGATTTCAATGTATTTTAAAATGGTAAAAATATTACAATTATTTAAATTGTAAGCTATTTGTAACCATCCATCAGATATGTATTAAATATCAAATTGGGTGTATCGGTTAGAATATTTTTTTAAAGATAATCAAATCGTGTTTATTTGTAGGATAGGTTTTAAAACCTTATTTAAAACTATTGTATTTATTCAAATATTATATCTGTCGTCTGTTCAATTTGAGTTAACTTTTATTTTTTACTATAAAATTGAGTAAGCAAAATATTTAGGACAACGTTATTATTGATGATCAACATATTTGCTTTGAGGGGATAAAGGTAATGAAGTATTATAGATATTGTGTATGTATGTGGTCAATTTTCAGAAACTTAATCATTAAATGATATTATAAAATAAACATATTCGTTAACTATTACAAATTATAATAGGCAAATGGTTTTAACTAAAAGAATATTTAAAGTTTTTATTGATGACAAGGTGTCTGTCAGTCAAAAACTAACACGAGTTAATATGCATGTACTCCAACTTTTTTCTCTGTATATTTTAAAAAGTTTTAATTTTGTTACACAAAACTAAATTTTTTAAATTTCAGAAATTATTATCGTCGATGATGAGTTTAATCATTTTTGAAGATCGATATCCTGAATTAATTTTCATTCCAAAGCGTTGAAATCATTAAAAAAAAATGGTTAAAGAATTAAGTTGGATATTTAAATAAAAAATAAAGATTTTTGTTATTTTGTTGTGATTTAATAAATGTTTCTAGTTCTTACTATTTTAGAGACTTAAAATTATTGGCCCCTATATTAACGCATATAATTATTTTTTGTACATATTTAAAATAATATATATGTTTATATGGGCATTATTAATTGATGCGGTAATTATACGTATTAACCAGTTTAATTTCTAACAATTACTTATATAGAATTTAATTATTTATAAATAATGGTATAATCCAAAATATCTGCGCCCAATGCTCCAATATAAGTACCTATTATGTGAAAATATAAATTAAAAGGTGTCGTTCAAAACTGCTCACTTCTTACTATTCATAACCACATACTTTAGACCGTTCAATACTGTATAATTTGTTTTCTATTGTTAAAAGGGGAAATTTGGAAGGTTAGTAATTTAAAACTACAAATATTTCATCGACAGTTAAAAATTAAACAAATCGTTCTTAGAAATAAATTCAAATTGTTTATGAATTTCCAATATAATTTTAAAAATAATTAAATGTATAATAAAATAAAATAAAGTATATATAGTAGATAATACTTAGATAAGAATTAATGTACATTCTATAGTGTTTTCAAATTTTCTATTAAATTAATATCATTAGGTATTTATGATTTATGATTTTGTAATTTTGATTAAATATGATAACTGGTGCAAGATTTAAACGATAATTTGATTTTAGATAAATCTGTGCGTTATTGATACATACCAATACGTGCTGTACTTCACGGTTTGATTTTGAGAAACCAGTATGATGTATAAAAGTGAAAAGTGTCAGGGTTTGAATGTTGAACGATGACATTTTTTTAAAATGTATGAGGTTATGATGACGGCTGAAAATAAAATCATCAATAAAAAGTTTAATTCGACCGAGTTTAATACAACGGAGGTTTAGATAGATGAGTAGGAATATCCTATGATCTATATGATTCATTTGAATATAATAACTGAATTTTATATTTTATAAGAAAATTAGTAAAAATGTATAATTGTATTTTGTACATTTATCCAAATACTCGTATATATATATACAACAATTTTTAAAAAACTGATGAGACGATTTAAGAAATTATACTCATTCTATAAGTTTAGGTAAACACTATATTATGTATAATTATATATTTTATAATATTTTTATCAAATATCATGTTTTAATATAAACATAAATTTTTTTTTTTTTTTTTGAGTATAAACTTAAAATTTCTGTGTAAACAGCGGCTCAGTTTTCAAGAAATAGCAATAATATCACAATATACAGAAAAAAGTTAATTTAGAATATTTATTAATAAAATGTTTAAACGTTTAATTAGACTATGTAATAACATTTAATAAAAATTCTAAAAAAAGAAATTGTTTTTATTAAAATATATTGATGGGCACGTTACTCAATTGTAATTTAGTAAACAGCAAATAATCCATATTATTGATTTGTTTAAAATATATTTTTTTTTTTTAATTAAGCATACAGAAAAATAATAATTAACAAATATCACACATCACAAACACAGATAATAAACAAAATATTATTATGTTTTTAATTATATCTGTGTTTGCACAGTATTTGATTAAAATAAGAACAATTCGATTCGTCAATATCCCGAGTGGATTTATAATTGAAATAAATTGTGTTTTTTTTTTTTTAATTAAAATTTGTATCTAAAAAAATGTCTTTAGTAACACTTCTTTTTTTAAATTAATAAATAATAATATTAATTTAACAAATTATAATTTTATTAAACATTATATTTTAGGAACGAAGTGAATTTTATTTTATTTTAAAAATAAAAATAATCATTGATTTATTTCATAAAAAGACAAGATAAGACGAAATAATAAAATTTGATTTTAAGATTAAATAATTTGATTACGTCTTAAAAGAAAAATACCAAATACATATTTTACTGTGAATATTTTTGATATTTAAATTTTATTTACAGAAGAGAGTTCATC
>VUJU01000727.1:46880-85854 GCA_009835225.1 Aphis craccivora | reverse complement strand
TATAATTCTACACTTTTAACACAGGTACCTAGATACTATTTTTATATTGGTAATATAAATGATAGCTAAAACTATCATGTAAATGGTATCAATTGTTGGTGTATAACGTTATATTAAAATGTAGTTGACTCAAGAACTTTTTTTTTAAATTGGATGTAATAGGTAGTAAAATTATGTTCCACTATCATAGCATTTAAGTGATAAGTATGTTAAAAAGCATTCATTATTCAGGCATTAAAGGTATTTAACAATTTAATTAATTCCATTTCATTTTTCAATTGCAAATCTTGACTATAATATATTTTTTTATATTTATAGTCAGTATTCAGTACTTACCTTAACTCCATTGTTCACTTATACCACAGACAAATAACTAATATCTATAGGACAGTGCGATTGGTCTTCTTTTCAGATCTATATTCGTTGTACATAGACTTTGATCTATAATTATAAATTACTGTTTAGAATTTTTAATTATAATTTAGAGAATAATATGGAAATATTTTCTAGTGTGACTGTTCAAGTAAAATGGTTTAAGCAAAAAATAAGTAAAGAGTTACAAGACTATTTTGGCGGTTTTCTTCTACATACGTACGCGTGTACGTGCTTTGCTGTGATTGGTTGGTATATACGAAAAGCGTTTGGTATACCGGAGTTTTTATACAATCTTACCACAGGATTAACCTATCAGAGAAAGACTGACATTATTTTTCAAGGAGTTTATAAGCAACTTATACGATGTCCTTGTTATGATAAACATTTATATTACAATATTATAAAATGATGATAACCAAAGGAATATTATAAAATTTCTTATAATATCCTTAAAAAAGTAATGTATGAGTCTATCTCTCTCGCACATATGTTGGCTTCAATTAATAATAAACAATATAATAATAATAATAATAATAAATGTTATAGGTACTTCTTATGTAGATAAGTATGGTTATGACGTCACAACTAACCTTTAATACCATGGTTATGTTAGGTTATTTGGTCAGTGGTATAGCTATAAATTTATTTATAGTCATTTTCGTCCATGAATAAGATGCATATTGCCATAGACATAAACCATTCTATCTTAAATTATGATTGCATGCAGTTGTTTTGTATCGATTGACGATTGTGTTTTTCTAAAATCTCATATTCTTATCTATGTTCTATTTTGTTATGTCTGAATTTTGTGCAGATTCATTGTGTCTGTGTTACTTAAAGTATCATAATTTTGTATAGGTACAAGAAATTTGTGTATTTTTTTTATTTTAATTTGTTAAATCTTTTTAACACTGATCCCGGCCCACTTGCCATCATACCCAGCTCTCAAAGGTACGTGGTGATTTACATACAAGTATGTATCACCGACGGGTCATAAGTAACAGTTATAATAATATCATATATTTTTATTGTTATTAGTCATAATTTTAAATCGTTTATGTATTTTTTAAGGTCATTATTATTTAAAGCGGTTGATACAGTCATATTTAATATTGTAATCTTATTGCTTGTGTGATATTTTTATTTTTCATTTATTTTACAGTCCACTATCGATTAAACAATTTGTTTTAACATTTTATTATTCTTTGGAGTTAGGTTAAAAGTGGTTAAACTAGGTATATTATATTAATATTAGTACAGAATACTATATAAAGGGCAACAATCTAACAATAGTATTATTTTAAAGTGATCAAATGATTTTTTACCAGACCGGTTCCAAACTAATAGTTTTAATTAGAAAATTTTAATATTGACAAATTGCAATAATAAAAACGAAATGACTTAGCTGAGTTAGCAGTAACTAAATACCTCGAATTCAAGTTATTTTCTCTAGACTAAAATTACAAAAGTACTGGCAACAATTAGACCAACAACTACTAACAGATGAAAATAGAGTAATAAAGTATTTTTCAATATATTAGGGAAAACAAACAAAAAGTATAAGTTTAAAACGGTCATTTTATGGAACAGTAATTTATGTATACAAGTTATTATAATACGATAACATATTTGAGGATTAAACATTGTATTCAGAGTATAAAACTCTATTGGCTAAGACTCTAAGAGTTCATTATGCAACATCTTCAATAAGGAATAGCATTAAAATGTATAATTACTATTAGAATTCATGATAAATTCGACCCATTGTAATTAATCAGCTGACTATCGTAGTATAGCTACCTATGGTGTATGGACGTTAATTTATCGTTAATATAATAATATTTGATTTATTTTACCTTTTTAGTTAACTTTCAAATTTTCAATGTATTGTGTGATATGTTTTATAATTCAATAAGAGGTTTTTCATACGTTACAAAAAAACTTAATGTATATAGTCACTATTTTTACAATAACATTTAGACGTGTATAAGAAATATGAGTAATGAGTTTGTTATAAAATAAAAATCAATTAAATTAAAGCATAAACATTTATTTCTGGGAATGGATATAATTTACAACAGACATTTTAGTATTTATTTGAACTTATGTTCATGTCATTGCTTATAAACTTTAATTTTTAAATAAATTCATTATAATTCATAATATCCGTCATACACATAACATAATAATATTATATATATAGTAATACGTATTATTATAATATATATAAATATAACGTTCGGATTATGCGCAGAAAGTTATGTGGCCGATAATTGATAAATATATTTTTTTTGGGTCCTATTAAGATCTACGTTTAGAAGTTATCATAGATGACAGTTGTCAGGTTTTCAGCACTAGTTTTTGTATCAGAATAATTCACATCCACATTGAAATTGGTTAAACTCTTTGACTCCGTTGAAACCATCATCTGTATAGCTTTTTTACCTCAACTACAGGTGTTGTTACAACAATTTTAAGCTTAGAAGAGTAAATTCTTAACAATGGACCAGTGGATTCATAGAAATGAATTTTCATAAAATACCACTTCCTGCAGTCCGGCCAGATTCGATATTTCGGAATCATTAAAACACTTGAAACTATCGAGATGTTTAGTTCCTTAAACTCGACTTCGGGCGTCATCACAGAAATATTCAACATCAATGTATAAAATCTTGTTGGAGGATCACCAAAGTCATAACTTTTTAGTTTTTACGTCTGCACTCCTGTCGGATATTTGGCTTCTCGGCCTTCTTGAACTTAACTTATAATATTGTCAGTAATATTCATCGTTGAAACGCAATGTCTTGTAGATGGACTAGTGAAACCATAGCTTACTATGTAGAAATTGGTTACGCTATTTTTTTAAGGTGAAAGTGCAGACAGCACTTCAAAGTTTAAAGATTCAGAGTTCAAAATCTAACATAACATCGATATTTATTGTCATGGTTAATTAATGAATTAAGTACATTATAACTTGTAAAATTCAATAAATTATTTGTAGTAACAATACTGATATAATTTTTAAGCATAGACAAATATTATATTACAAACAATAACTATAGTTATAACGATATTCATAATGAAAACATTTGTATTATTTTATAAGAGTAAATTTTAAATAAAAAAATATTATTATAAAGAATGAACATTGTGCATATCATAATTCATAACGTTTATGTACAAATGTTAAAATAGTGACATTATTTGGATCACACAAGATATATATTTGTGTTTACAATAGTATACAACTTTGGTTCAGTTTTTAAACTGGAAATTAAAATTTCAAAGGAATTGTGACCCCCACAAAAGTTTGCGTATTAAAAAAAAAATTGAAAAATTATCACTGACGAGAGGTGGCAATTGACACATTTCGAGTCATTCCCGTGTGAGTGGTGAGTCTCAGATCACCATTATCTCTACGACTGGGAAAGAAAGACTATTGAGATTGTCTATGGTTCAGATCAAACTAATAGTATTAAACTTATTAAATAGTTCAATTCATATTTTATAGGTACTGTCATTTACTATCAGCATTCAGCAGTAAAATGAAACAAATCACTTAAAAATTGTCAGCTAACACCGTACGGGTCCATCGTTTTTAGCGACGTTCAGTCCGTTGATTATCAACGCCGCTATGACAACTATCTGGCCGAAAAGGCACATAATTCCAAATGGTTTGTGCATTTTGTAACCACTAATTGCGGTTGCCACATTGAGAATGACCACGCTGATGATCATACACATGCAGTTAAAAAACAAAGTTTCGGTTTGCAATGTGACAGGTCCGCCATTCATCGATGGTGGCAGCGTGCACTTCACAAACCATGGCAGACCCAGACAAAGTAATATATCCATTGTATTAGAGCCAAGTGCACTGCTGATACTCATGGATCCTTCGCCTGCAATAGTTATTAAATAAGTAATTTATAAAACACGTTTCTTGTCCTGTTTACTGGAGTGAACGCTTTTATAATCGACCATAACCATATTATATTTTAACACCAATACACCGGTCGTTATTTTATATGCACACGCTGACATACTTAACTGAGTAATCGATTTGATTCTAAAATACGCATTATTTGATTCAAATTAAGTATAAGTTTAGTGTCATACAATCAAGAGAATCATACCATATATACTTTATACAATATATATAATATATTTATTTATTTATTTATTATATAGTATATGTATATTATGTAGGTATGGCGTATGTATATAAAATATTAATTAAAAAATGTTTAAGTAATAAGTAAGACTTAAATACTTTTAAGATAACAAATTAGCTGCACCACCTAGGGAGCTGCTACAAACTTCCTCCGGGCTTCCTCCTTAACCCTGGTTTACTCGGCCGCAGAATACTGCTCCCCAGTTTGGGCAGGAAGTGCCCACATAGAGGTAGTAGATATTGAATACCCCACCTGGCCAACAGAAACCACCCCACATAAGGAGACAAAACTACGTGCTAAAAGAAAAGGAAAAAATTGACAAACACACCAGGAGTTGCCAATACATAAAAACGGAATTATTAACCCGAGGCTTAAATCACGAAAAACTGTTCTTGTTAATAAGTAGCTCAAATCATCACTGAGTCGAGGGTTAACACTCCAGAATCCAGATGAGTGGCAGGCTGAATGGCTAAGAGAGAGATCCGGAGCCATCCAAGTAGGTAACATACGCACCACAGTCTTATAGGCATGGACCTCCCCAGAAAAATTTGGGTTAGACTCAACAGAATACGCATAGGGTAAGGCAGATGCAACGAACTTATGTACAAATGAAAGTTCAGAAAGAGTCCGGGATGCGACTGTGGTACAAATATAAAATCAATGCAGTTTATATGTAGACATATAAACTTAAATCTGTGATACTTAATGTGATATTTGTTGTGTTTTGCTTGCTATGGTACCTTAGAATGTTTATGTATATAAGTTATAAATTTATAATAGTAATAGTTTAATTTAACTTTAATAGGAAAAATTTTTGTTAGTGCGCTCATTATTAAGTCATACGAATAAATAATAAATTACTTTTATAAGTTAATTAATGTTTATACATAATAAGTCAGTTCTTTTTTCTTGTGGCTTTTCTTTTGTATTTGTATTGATTTATGGCCATAGCTTTTTTCTGAGTTTTTTTGTCCTATATTTGGTATTCTATATTTCCAATACTACTACGTTTCATGTTGACTGTGGTTTATTCTGAATTTTCAATATATTTTATTCACACAATTAAATTTTATTGCTTAGGTTAAACGATTGTATTAATCTCTACTCTCTATGAAGTAATAACCAAAAACCAATTAATCACGTAACAATACGTCGAATTAGTAGAATATTTTAATTATTTGGTTATATTATGGTAACCTGTGATAATTACAAGGTTTACATTTTAAATGCAATACTGCAGTGGTAGATAGTCAAAAGTGAAATACTGCAGTCTATCGTCACTTAGTATGTAATAGCTGGTAGTCATGCATTTTTGGTTTCTATCTTCCGCCATTGTTATACTTACAAATTGTTAATTCTTACCATTTTGTGCGTTTATTATGCCCGAAACAGCTTCGGGGATGCTGCTGCCGACTGCTAAAACCCCTATGCCCATGACAACGTCACTGACGTGAAACGTATCACCTATATAGTAGCACAAAATAATATAAATTCCAAGCAATAAGTATATAATATTATCATTATTGTTACAAACTTTCCCAACACAAATAACAAAGTTGTAATGTACGAATATGTTTTAAAAATTATTTCACTCTAGTGCAAATTTATTTTTGGCTACTCTCTCCATCATAAAATAGATTTATATTGTCTACTATGTTGAATGTTGATATATAATTAGCAACTCAAATATGACAATATAAAAGAAGTCCAACCACTAGCGACTTCACCGCCCATGAGTTTGTCTTTGAGCTATTCTAGTTTCCATTTGACCTTCAGAAGCTAAGTCACGTAAAACGAATTTATAAGGATAACTGATAAGATAATTATAATAGAGTAATCCTAAACTAAGAAATTTTGTAAATTTAAAACAGGTATAA
Source organism: Aphis craccivora (assembly GCA_009835225.1). Taxonomy (NCBI): domain Eukaryota; kingdom Metazoa; phylum Arthropoda; class Insecta; order Hemiptera; family Aphididae; genus Aphis; species Aphis craccivora. The sequence goes on along the minus strand of VUJU01000727.1, from coordinate 79,430 downwards.
TAAATAGGTAGGTACTACAATATTGTAATTGACAACAAAAATATTGTTTTAACGTCTTTGTAGAATTTATCGATGGTTAATCGTACAAATATGTTAAGCACAATTTTATTTTTAATTGATTGTATTTCGTTGTCACGAAGTTGATTAATTTTTTAAACATATTTCAAAGTGAAATTGTTTCGAGTGTACATATAATACAATAATTTTATGTTTTAAAAAATTTCAAATGTGATTCTCGCTAAAAGTCTACCACCGATGTATGTAATATGTAGCATATAAGATATAACATACAACAGATGTTAGAAACGAGCATAATACGAACTTACATTTTACTTTTATTCTTACCACATATCGTTAAAAACCATGATAAAATGTACGTTATCACGCTGATCCATATAATGGACACGACAAATGTGATAGGGTATAGTGTTCGTTTTGTCCGACAATCCGGTATCGTGGCCCACAACGTAAAGTTAACCGGCAAGCAGGTTGTCCACCAGACGATAGGTAGCAAATTACTCCAAGATGATTTTGGCCAAGGTAAATGAGCTACATAAAACGATTTATTTTTAGACTGAAAAGTGAAAATTATTGCAGTAATAAATGTATATATATTATATGTATCTTGTATAATACTGTCATTCTCAACCTATTTTGATTTTTTTTCGGAAAAAATTAATTTTTTTCTCTTTTCCCCGTTATATTTCGTGTTACCGCTGTTGAGAACCGCTGGTATAAAACTATTATTATATTCATATTATTATGTCGTATGGTAAAAAGTTTTGACAAAAATCTACTAAAAATTAAAAACACAATTGCAAGAATTTGACAGTGATATTTTAGACCATTTAAAGTTCTTATTAATACCTTTAATTGGAAAATGTAAATAGATCTGCAGAAATTTAATATTCAAATCAGATAACTGGGAATAATTTTATTATAGTTAATAGTTAAACCTACATATATTTTTAACATTTTATGAAAAATTGAATCTTTCACTCGAAAACATCTTATTATAATAATTATTAAAATAATCAATTGAGTATAATTATTAATTAGCAATAAATAAGAAGGTATTATAATAATACATAATATTAATATTATTATTATTATTATATATCATATAATAATTATTAATTAATAGTATAATTATGGTTCATGATTAGGTATGAGTACCTTTTTATGCAATAATCCAAAAATTAAATATTGAAAAAATAACCGATATATTAGTTATAACTGTATATTTGTTTAATAATATTATAAAAAATATACATAATAATATGTGATTTCTTATTTTTAAGTTTTAACCTACTTTGTTCATTTGCATTTGATTTATCGCATTCATCAAACATTGTCGTGGACGAAGTAAATGTAACTTTTGATGACATCCGCTCGTCATCTTGCACATGCAGCTGGTGTTCGACTATTTAATAAAATTAAAGCTATATAATATACGTATATACATAACACATTAATGAAAATTTCAGAAAAAATTTTAACAGTAATTTTAATCACCTGCTCACGTTCTGTTACGCTGAACAATAACAGTATACGTTTTAATACGTTAGTAGTTAGTACAAAAACAATATTATATTTAATACTAAAAGTAATAACTGCAAGTGCTGTATCATTTAAGTGTTTACTTTTGCAGGCTAAGGACACATAAACCTATTAATTTATTAATTTATTATATTTAAACTGAAATTCACCAAGCGTTTTATACAAAGTAGATTATAGACTACTGTGGTTGTATTCAATCTATTGCAATTCAAACTTGCTCAAAAAGAAAGAAACACTGAATGCTATATTTCTTCGAGAGCGAAGTCGCAAAGCTAACAGTATGTTGTATACAACACTATAGTTATACCATAGCTTAATAATAGATTTCCAAAGCTTTGATGGCCTTATTAGAACTATATTTTTTTTTTATTAAAAAAAAAAAATAATAATAATAATAATAATAAAATAAAATACTACCACATTAATACATCAACTGTATTACCTATCTTTTATTATTTTACATTGACTATTTCATAAGTATCAAAAAGGAAATAAGGTGTGAATTATTATAATTTATTTATAATAAATAAAACAGATCATATAGATCATATATTATGTTGATGAAAACAAATAATGTATAACAATTCACTGACCATTATTAATATTCGCAAAAAACATTTAAACATAATTGAATTTTTTTTAGCTACAAATTATAAATCGTATTTCAGTAATCTCTAAATGTTTTATGATATAGGTAACTAAAAATAAATAATGTGATAACTTTCATAAAATTAAAAGTACATTTTCCCTGAAATGTCATATTGTTAAACTGTTCGATTCTATAAATAGGGAACTTATCTTAATGCTTACTTCACAATATTAATAAATAATAACTAACCTGTTCCGTATTGACGTATTGCAGGTGTATCACTTCTGTATAAAATGACGTTTTGAGATTCCATAGAAATATATTTTCTACAACATAGCAATCGTTTTATATGCTTAAAAACTGATATAATTCCTGTAAGTCATAAGAAAATCATGTATAAATATGTGTACGAAGAATAAACATAAATAATTTCATAATATTTTGTGAAATTATTTAAGATTTGGATAAATAATATCATCTTGTTTACTAACTTGCAATAACCGCGAGTCGTTATGTTTTTCTAAACCGTTAAATCATTATCGAGTACCCAAATTAGCTCACGGCCCTCCCGATTATAATGACCGGATTTCATCACCACATTTTATTTCATATCGACATAACACTAACAATAAAAATAATATTATAATGCCAGATCTTACGATTATTGTGTTTCCACTTTTCGACTTTCGCAACGAGCTTGTATTGCGTGAACAAGAAGACAAAATATCCAAAGAACATGGTAACCATAATCAGCGCCTCGTACCAAATGATGACGTTGTCGACGGCGATGGCAGCCAGCACGGCTATGGACGTTACGTACACGACACTGTCGCGGATTAGCGGCCATTTTTCTATCGTGATCGGCCGACTGTAGACCGCCAAGCCCGCACACGCTGACACGCCCAGAGTGTTGTATACGCCGCTTCCCACCACTGTGCCCACCCCGAGGTCAGATTTGGTTACAAAAGTTCCGATCGTGGAGACGAGAAGTTCGGACGTGCAAGTCGCCGCCGCCATAAATGTCGCCCCAGCAACGTCCGGCGAAAGTCCCAAATCTGAAAACATTAATATGTACTATGCTAGTCAAGTGGCATATCTAACGCAGGAGCGAGACTGCGAGAGGCAACAGGGGTATTTACCTCACCGGGGTATAATATTTTTTATGGGTCTGTATGTACAATAGGAGATGCTGGAGGTTATTGTCAAGTATTTGGTGTACAAAATATATAGATGAAATTAATATAGATGTCTAGGGTTTACTGTAAAAGATATAATTTCTATTATACAAGGATGGAAAAAATACTTTGCTATAATACAACTGATAAGATGCCGTCGAATAATATACATACTTGTAATTAATAATTGTATTGCAGTGTTCGAAAATACCGGGTAGCGCATTTATATTCTTTGCTTTGGAAACAGCCGAACAGTCAACGTTAAAATAATATCAAATCGTGTTCTTATTATTATATTTAGGGATAATACAATGCGCAATAGAATAGACTCGCTAATATATTATAGAGTGTCAATGGTTCTCAACCATATTTTGTTTAGGTCACCCTTGAGTGTTTTATAAGACAAGGCCACCTTTAACACTATGTATGAATGCTATTTTCAATTATTTTGTGATACATATTTCAACAGTATTATCTAGTTGGATTTTTCGATATTTTACCCATTATTTAAAATCAATGAATATTAGTAAACGTAATTATCGACAGTAGTGTTGATAAATTGCCTAACCACAACGCCGTGCTATCATATTGTAATAAATCGTGGTATAATAATATGACGGATAAGGTATTATATAAATTATAACAATAGCATTAATATCATTATTAAAGGACAAGATCCTCGTAACTAAATAAAAACTAAAAATATTAAGAACGATATTTTATACTTTATATCTTATGTCGATTTAATTATTATTCCTACTGATTTATTATTTTTTATTTATAAGCTTAATTATTTTCATCCTTAAAAAAATAAACTAAAAACTTACATTAACGTATTATTTCATACCTATACATATATATAACACTGATGGTAAGAAGTAATCTTGACAAACAAACGTTATAAATAGAAATCCATAAAATGACAAAATTAAGTGAACGATAACGGCTCCGTGAAGTCTTTGTTCTTCAGTGAAGAAATCCCTTGGGAATTCATCAATTGAACTGTGAACATTTGCGCACCATGTCGAACTGCCGTTCTTAACATTTGCTATGGTAAAATATTTTTCTGAAAATAAATTGACAATCAATAATTGCATTATATAAAATGAATTATCGTAAACACTCACTATCAATACCGCTTGGAAACTATCCATTATTCAATCCAACCTATTTAAAAAGTGATCCTATCTAACATGTTTTTAGGGTTTAACTATTCAAATATAAGCCTTGCTCAATCCAAATGATGCCACAACATAGATAAAATATTATGCATTATAATCTTATCATTATCAAAACATCAAATGGATATAAAACCCAGCATTAAAAAGACAATAAATACGACAATAATTCTCAGCATCACTCCACTACGCTCAATTAACTTGAAATACTTATGATAACTTTACTAACTTTTGAGCTTAATAGTTGATACTAAAAGCTCTTTCAAATAAAAAAAAAACTTTACTAACTCATTAAACTTTCGTTCGATATTCGATTTGTATTCAAAAAGATATTAGGAAAACATTTTGCTTATAGGAATATGAAATTAAAAATTATTTTGTCATTAAAAAAAAATAAAAAAACTTCTATATCACCTAGTGATGTAAAATAATTTCGAGATGATAATTGTTTACAGTTGAAAAAATCGTTCTGTAATATTATAGCCTATAGGTATATTACATTTAAAACATATTTAGCTCCTTAAAAAGGCATATTAAACAACATTCAACTTAATTGTAATACAAAATGTTCCTATACATTAATGTATTTACTATTTAGTATAAATATGCGTATTTCTATGTATTGAATAAGATAGGTTTAAAATGTATTAGAAACTAATCTGTCACACGATAACGGTGTAAACATTTAATTTTTTTAGTTTGTAGCACTGTGTCATAAAACATATTTCACAATTTATTATACCTATACTCATTGTGTTTTTATTTAATAAATAATTCTCAAGTATGAAGTAGATATATATACATATAACTAATATTTAAAGATTAGACGCTTGGTTATATAACAAACAGTGGTGACAAAAATATCTTCAAAAAAAAAAAATAATAATGACTCAGTGTAATATCAAGAATAATAATAAATGCGAAAAAGATATTAATGACTGATTGTATAAAAAAGTGTATTGCATAATATTTTATTAATTGTGGTATTATTGGATATACCTTTATATTAATATTATAAAAATAAATACAGTTTATTAATATAATATTAGTCTATTTTTCATAGTAAGTATATTATCATCGACTATTTTAAAAAGAATATAAATAAATATACTAAAAATTGTGTAGTGTACTTAAGTCACCAGTTATTTCGTAGTAAATTTTATACTTGGGTATAAGTATCAAATATCTGACCAGTATCTGTTGTATTTATCTTCATTTAATTAATTTTAATCTGTGCTAAAAAGCTATTTATAGAATATATTTTACTTTTAAAGAATAAATTGTATTTATTTATATGAGATAGATAAGATCTTATGTTAAAATTCACGACTTATTGAATACTTAAGTAAAAATTATACTATTTTAGACGTTAGTACTTGTACGTAGAAGACTGTTGTTATTTAATTTTATACTTATGTATTATGATAATTCATAAGTCATAATATTAAACATAGGTAATTGCAGTGTCCATAAATATATAAATAATAATAGGTCAAACTATGATATTTAATAATTTGAATAGGATTAGGTACACACAGTTCTAAATGTTTATATAAGTACCGGATTAATTTGATATATTTTATGATCAGTATACGATACCACCTATGCATACTACCTGATAACTTTTTAGAGTGATAATTTAGGAAACGTCATCTTGTGTAATTTTTTTTATAGCATAGAATATTCGAATACGTAGGTATTGAACTATAAAATTTCACTAATATTGGTAGCGTATTTACGTTTATTATTTTAAATAATATAATATCTACATATTCTAAAGATTTATTTTGGAAAAACTAGTTTTTCGCATAAGAAGAGGAGGTGTGAGTTGGTAGGTTCTTATTTTAATGTAGTTAAGCCTATAAATATTAAATGAATATAACTATAAACAGGGGTGGATTTAGGTGTGTGGTGGAATATATTGTTATATTGTGGGCCCCTTATATATAAACAAATATATATTTTTTTTTGCTTAATAAAATATTATAAATTGTGAGGACCCTGGGCTGCAGCCCACTTAGCCCTCCTCTAAATCCGGCCCTAATTATGAAAATAAACCACACACATTTATCAGACAACAAGTGATAACATTAAAACAATAGAACAATAACTCAAGTTCAACATTAACTGCCAACTATCATTTATTATATACTTGTTTTATATTATTATTAGTTCATATACTATGGACAGCATATACATTATAAATTATGAAAATGTTACTGTCGATAATCGCTACAACATATTGAAAGTCAGAACTATGATTTTTATTTTTTAACATCAGGAGAAAATAAAAAAATTATTGCTCTATCATAGACCAGTATTGGTATTTGAGATGATGACGTCATGGAAAAATTGCCAATTCCTATATTATAATATTTAATTTATAGTGGTCAATAGGCACAAGCATATAGGTTATAGGTTACAGAAGTAAAATATCGGTCAATTTATTTGATTACCTATTAAAAAAAAAATACTATTTACTATAAAACAAATTTTTTCCTTGTGATAATCTAAAATTGCTGATCAATGATAACAAAGAAATACGTATGGGAGTGGTAAATGGTAATATATTGTGTAAATCTGTCTATAACTAACCTGTGTTGAGTCGGTTAATGGAAGGATGGGTTGTTGACGAGGTGCTAGAATAAAGCTCTGTAGATGGTGTAATAAGAGAGTGAACAGTAACTGCAGCGATCAGCACAACTGCAGTGGCCGATGACTTGATGACAAACTCGAGTTTGTGAAACACCATCTTATTCGTCAATTAAAATTTATGTTAGCATCTATTGACGATAACTTTTAATTTGTGACTGTTGCAGTGACATAAATCATATTATTATCATATCATATTATGCACACTGTGTGTACTATGTCATACTTTTTATAAGTGATTTTCGGGACGATGAGGGGAGAAGGAACGTGTTTATATTGAAAATATTATCAATAATAATTTTAAAGTACTTGGTATTATTGTATTAATTATTATTATAATGTTATGTAAATAACATTTGTGTATATTTATTATTTATACAAAGTATAATATTATATAGGTAGGTACCTAAACTCCATATATTTTCTTATTGTAATGATTAATTTGGTAATTAAATACATGCTCTTACATATTTTACTATTTTCAAATACTAATTAATTGTATGATAGTTTTATATTTAATATTTTAATGTACTTATAATTGAAGGTACGTTTTAATTATTTACCTAAAGAGGTAAAGGTATAATTAAAGTATTATAATACCTAGTAAAATAGTTTTTTTTTAAAAATATGCTGTAAAATTTTATCAAATATCAGATAATGATATTATGTAATATCTATTCATTAAAAGTAGGTAAGTAGGTACCGCTTTGCTGTACATTAGGTGCGTATGGATCATTATTATATATTATAGGAGTGTTAAATTTGAATCCAATGATAGGTATCATTGTATACGAAAAACGATTCTGAACGATGATGATTTGTCAGCCTAGGACATCATTTCGAATGGTTTGTGAAAAAGATGGTTTATGTTTTAATGGCCTGAATACACAAAAATTTAAGTTCTTTTATAATTATTGTAAGCTACAACTTATAATAAAAAATAATGAATTTTGAAATAATGAAAATTTTAATAACTTGTGAAATTTACAAATATCTACGACTTATACTTTTTGAATAATAACAAATATTTAAAATCGTTTGGGATAAATCGTTATCGTTACGCTATTTCGTAAAACTTTAAAATTCAAACCCACTTAAAATTGTTCCTATAATAGTGCTTCGAGTTTTTTCTATAAATACTTGAAGGAAAACTTATGGAAAACTTAGTGTTGTATTTTTTTAAACCTTAACAAAAATTTTTTATGATTTTTCAACTTCAAAATTACTTGCGAATTTTTGCTTTTTCTACAGATTTTGTAAAAATTTGAACTATAAACGCTTATAAAAAAAATTGTGACTAACGATTTTTAATTTTTTTTAGCTACAATAAGAACAACTCATAAGGAACCTTGTATTAAATTTTCAAGTTTTTTTGTTCATCCAAAATTTTTTTATCGACACTTCAAAAAAAAATTCTCACAAAAATTGAAAATTTCTATGGTTTATCAATAACTCAAAAAAGTCAAAATTTAACTGTATATAGATAACACTGACATAAACATTTGGTGAAAATTTCAAGTATTTACAGTGATTAGTTTTTGAGTTACAACCATATAAAAAAATCGATTTGGTGAAAAATTGGTTTTGAGTAAAAATTCCCGTTTTTCCGTCACTTTTTTTTTCTCGATTTTTTTTAAATCTGTTGGAAAATGTTTACTTTTGACCTCTATAATGCACCAAGGATTTTCACTTTGTCATGGGAAACCACCCCAAAAGTTTGATATTGAAGCAATATTTCGACTATTTATGCTGTACACAGACACAAAAAAAAATACACATTATTGTAAAATCAATACATTCATCACTTCGTTCAGAATCTAAAATTAAACAGTAAATTATACATTGTTATTTTTACTTGGTATATATATATATATAGCTAACTAATTATGTTTTTAAGTTTATATAATTAAGGTACTATCTATATAATATAGAATCTATAATAATGTTTATAAACATCGTAATGGTATGTTCAAGATCAAGTCACAGTACTCTGTAGGTAGAATAGATTAGTTTATTTTTTAAATTTTAAGTCGACAACAAAGGATGCTACTGAAGAATTCTTCGTTGCACTCTATTATAGTTCTATATTTCCTTTAAACAATGTGATATAAAAAAATCAACAATTTAACTTTATTATCCGTGTAAAATCAATTCGAATTTAAAGGTCTATAATGGATTATTTTTATAATAGTATTTACTCACTAGTACAATGTTAAAATCCTAAGATGTTCCGGTTATGCAATATATTTTGCACGAATGTACTATTTATCACACATAGTAATATTATCTTCAACACCAAACAAAACAGCCAAGCGAGTATTAAAGTAAATTTCTTAGTGAAACTTGAAATCGTCAAACATAATAAAATTATAAAACATTTTAGTAGTTAATGTAGAAAAATTTTAAATAAAATACGATTCAGACACTCTGTCCGAATTGAAAAGATAAAAATTATACACTAAAATATAATTAATTTTATGTAATTACTATTTAAAATTTTTATAATAAATAAATTAACAGTTCAGCAAACAATTAATAAGTGAAACAAACCACCTTTGTAGAAATTAAAGAATAAGGTACATAAATATTTTAGAGAACTTGATAAATTCGACATTTTAGGTTCATGATTTACATAAAATAGGTATTATTCATATTATTTTTATTTTTGTGGGTAGTATATGTAATATATAACTATACAAGTATAATAATTTTATTTATATAACTTATTTATTATATATTAAAATAACAAATATAAGTTTTAGTTTTGAAATATATTTTATACAACTAAACTATTTCTGTTTAAATTTTTTTTTTTAGTGTATATTGTAAAACATTTCAATTTTATAATTTTTTTTTTTTTTTTACGTAATAATTGAAGGTTTAATTCTTTTATATAAAACGAAAATTTATTTATTACCTATGATTATTAGTCTTAAATTTATAAAAATGTTTTTATTACTCTACTGTATCAATACAATCTTAACAGTACCTATAATGAAGTAACAAAACCCCATTATATAAATAAAATTTAAAAAAAATTAAAAGCACAGAACTTGCGGTTGTAGACATTATTTAAAATAATAGTTAAAAGTTTATTATTTATAAGGTCAAACTATAATTTTAATTATTTTTAAAAATAATTAACAATTATTATACAACGCACTTAAATATAAAATACTTACGACACTTCTCTTGTAACTATATCGTTTGTCAATTTTATAATACATATAAATATTAAATTTCACAAATCACTTAAAAAGCTTATTAAACAAAACAATTCAATATTACATCATCAGAATTTTGTAAGTAAATGACAAAAAAATTGAGAAGTAATAAAATATTTATATTTATATTTAATGCATCAATATGGATATATTATGTATTTATAAATATGATGCATTAGTTAAGTATGCTGCTCTGCAAGTTATTTCATAATAATAGTTTTTCCCATATACATATACTTGAACTTTTAGTATTCAATTTTTTTCTCACACCAATTCTATATTATTTAAATTTAATAAAATAATAAGATAATATACGTTGAATGGAATATTCATTTTTATATTGCAGTACCTATATGAATGCATTATTACTAACAATAATAAAATTATATATTATCTATGCTAATTTAGAATAAAATGAAATCTATACACATTCTGTTTTCTATTTACACAATATATATTGATAATTTCTTTAAATAACTTCTAGATCTGTTTCCTGTTATGGTATATTGTTCATCAACTATCGCGTTAAGAAATGATGAACAAATATATTACGAGACTGAGTTAAATTACGTGCTATTATATTAAATTAATAATTATCAAAGGAATATAGGTGTTATAATTTTTTAGTACATAAATTATTAATATTACAACACATTTTGAGTTATGATATAAAATAAATAAAGTAATAATTTTTTACGTAGGTAATTATATAAATTATTTAAAGTTAAATAGATACTACTGTCTACTACTATATGTGTAACACACCGACACTTATTTTGAGTAATAATTAATAAGTAACTGTGAACTCATTAGTCATTCGTCATTACGATAGTTAATCATTATTAAATGTTAGTTTTACTATTAAAGCAAAGTTATTTAGAAAAAATCTAATAAACATATGTACTATTAGTGATTGATTAATTTACAATGAAAAATAGTTGTAGGTTCTTCTATAGACTTCGGTAGTTGTTGACTAAACGTTTTATCAGATTGAAAATTTAAAGTTATATTTAAAGTTCGATCGTATAATAATAATGGGCATTTAGTAAAATGGTACGAAATAAAAGAATGTTTTACACAAATTATTGATGAGTAAAAACTATTTGACGTTCAGTAGGTATTTATACAGAATACACAGTACCTTAATTACACCTTATTGACAAATTGAAAAGGTATTCAGGAATAATGCAAAAACATATTATACCTTTAATTTAAAATTTACATCAAATATATTTGTTTTACTATCATTACTGTTCAATTCGATTTTACTGAATACTTGTATTATGGGCCATAAAGAGGTACTGTCTATACACAGGGTGTATCAGATAGAACTGACTAAAAAAAAAAGAAAAATGATGCTAATTAAACATACAACAAAAATTGTGAAAATTATATAATTAAGAAATAATTTAAGAAATATACTCATTTCAGGAAATTTCTAAAAATAATATTTTGAAAGAAGTTATAACGCTCCAAATTAATTTATGCAAAAAAATATTGATATTTTAAAAAATTCTAAAAAATAAACTAATTGATTTGGATAAATATTTTTACCATCAATTTTTTTTTTTAATTAAATTTACAAATTGGCTATTTTGAAGTTTTCCAATAAAAATTTAATCAAATTTAAATTTTTTTATTTTTACAATTAAAAAATAATTTTTTTATATATATTTTATGTGTGGCGCAAGTATCTCTTATTAATAAACAAATAAAAAATTTTAAAAATATTAATAAGAACAAAAGTTATTCTAAAAGTCAATTCTATCTGTTACACCCTGTATATATAATATATAGATATATTTATTGTATTATTGATTCCAAATATCAAATACCTACATGTCTAGCTTTATTATAGTAATAAATTTCAAAATACTACTCCAGGCAAATAAACACAAATACAAATAAAATAAAAATAACCGATATATAAAGAACCCATCCGTAAAAGTAAACACCGTTCTTCAAATAAATACAATATATGTCACTACATGTCTGCAATTATTCTGTTTGAAAGTTAATACTGAAATCGGCAGCAAAATTAGATATAATCACTGTTATCTAGTTATTTTATATTCTGAGTAGAATAATAAAATTGTACTTTAGTTCATTTCGCAAATTAAAAAAACCTAAAATTTTTGAAGCTTTAAAATAAATTTTTTACAAAATCCATTACAATAACCACCTCAAAATTTAAAAATTTTCAATTTCATAATAATAATATACAATAAAAAAAAAAATATATTATTATAAACTATAACAATATATTAATTTTAAATATTTTAATATTATATAATAAATGCTATGTTTTGACAAACTATTATTAAACTACTAATTGATAATAGCAATTTAAATAATTTCTTAAAAATATAGGCTGATTGACGGTGTACCCATTCCTCTTAGAATAATTTTTAGTATGTAGGTAACAATCGTTGAATTTAAATTTTACATTTCCATTACAGTTACCAATTATTCAATTACGAATTTACGAAGAACACCTTGATATGTATTGCCTACTATACGACTGAACAAGTTATCTGATTGTTCAAACTTAAAATTGATTGATTTATCGTTGATATAATATGTTGACTAAAATAAATTTTTGTTTTTAAATAAAAAATAAATTAGTGAAGTTATTTTAATAATTGATGGTCTCGAAGGAACACCATAAATCCAACGCTAATACTAAATAAATACCGACCATAAATAATAAATAATCCCGTGTAATAATCTGCAATGTCATACAAATATTCAGAAAAATAATTATTGGGGTTTGTTTATCTATCATCTAATCAATTGAATGGAGATAACAACATTTTAGACTTTTTAAAAAGATTGAATGGCCTTCTTATTAATCGTATTATTAACATTCATTTGAATGTTCAGAACAATGTATAATACCTGCATGGTGACGTAATGATAGGTTTTAATAAAAATACTATATAGTGCGTGGGTGAATTAATACTGAATCGGATGAAGGTCGATCCGATCTGATTCTTGAGGTCCAAGGCTGTTTGAATATTTGGTCAGTTACTACATGATATTGAACTTTTTTATGGGGTGAAATGGACTACGAAATAATGATACTAATAATATGGATACCATTTTAAATAAATAATTGAATGTTGATATTCAAACTATATGTTAGAAATTAAATGTTCATAGAAAATGTTATAGGTAGTTAACTAGTTACTTACCCAACTAATATCAATTTTTATAATCATTTTTAAAGCGTATTTTTTTAATATTATTTAGTAAACCCGTCTTTTTAGATGGTGTATAAGAGTATGCTATATTATTTTTATTTATTTTGTTTGTAAAATGTAAGCATTTCTAAATTTAAAACAGGTAAGTGTTTGACTTAAACTATAGATAAAATTAAACATATGCATTTATTTAGCAAGAATCATAGGTTTTTATTCTTATTTAAATCTATAAGTTGATCCAACTTATCGGTGACATAACAAATAAGTCTAGATTTATTATTTAAATATATATAGAGATTTACACCATTATACTTGGGTGTCGCAATTTACACGATTCATATTAACTGTATACAATAGTGAACTAAATAGATACCATATAGAATATCAACACAAGTATGGTAGCAGTGTAGCACATAAATAACACTCATTGACAATTGAAAGAGATGACCCATATATATCAGATATAATATATATTACACAGTATAGTGATCGTAATGCATATAAACCATATTATAAATTATGTACAGGTGATTATGCATATTTAAACGGGTAAGTGACAAGTTTATAGGTTGGTATCTAAAGCACCATCAGTAAGTAATTCAGTAACTATGTAAAAAAAAGATCAGGAAATTTAATAAAATGTTTTTTACTTAACGTATTTACAGTTTATAGTTATATTCGTTTGAATAGTTGAGATTTTTGTTTCGAATGAGCCATTTTTGTTAAATATTATGTGTCTAATGTAGTAATGTTTTATATGGGGCGAGTATGGACGGATATACAACTACTAATTAGGCACTTAATTTAATATTGGGATTTAAAACAATGATTATCCGTTTTTATGGATGCGATTTCCTTCCAATATACGGCTTAATCAATGTGAAATTATGACGTTATAATAATTTGGAAAACAGATTTCAATCTATAATAACATTTATTTAAATTGGATCTAATTAGTATCGTCATAATCGAATTATTTAATAGGTACTTACTTACAAAACATATTCATAGTATGAGGTTCATAAATATTTTTTAAAAAAATATACAGAACTAGAATTTTTTTTAGAAATACTGGACTGTGATAACCACTGAAGGTTTTAAACTATAATATAAAAATAACTAAATATTGATACCCATTTTAGAGTTAAAATATTCAAATATTTGGTAAAAGTTTATAATTAAGTAAACAAAATCGATCTTAATTATTTGAATTGTATGTCATATATATTTAATTACTCTTTTTATCAATTATATAGTAGATATTATAATATCTATTACATACTCTAAAAGATCACATTTTTGATAAATACTATAGTATACTGATATTCTTAGGTACAGCATATTTTTAAAATTGTATTTGTAAAATAATTTGCATATTTTGCAACTTTTTATTGCATATTTCCGTATTTTGCAAGCATAATAATATTA
The DNA here is from genome assembly GCA_009835225.1 of Aphis craccivora. Classification (NCBI taxonomy): domain Eukaryota; kingdom Metazoa; phylum Arthropoda; class Insecta; order Hemiptera; family Aphididae; genus Aphis; species Aphis craccivora. Next base: position 64,421 of record VUJU01000727.1, on the reverse strand, counting down.
TTTACATATTTTAGTTGGTTTTTTTATTTTGGAAATTAATTTAAGTACCTACAGGTTTATTATGTAATATTAAGACTTAATAAGAACATTAATCTGTAAGATAAATTTGTTTATTACAATAACTAAAACATATGAGTTACACAGAACTATGCATTTTTTATAATATGATTTAAAAATAAAAATATATTACTATAATTATTTTATTATACTTAATAATTACCCCGCATCTCATCGGCCACCTCGCGTATTACTATTATAAATATGTAACAGATTATAATATCACTTCATTGATGACGCATAATTTTTATTTAATTATTACCATCGCTATGTAAATCGTATGCATCTATTAACTACGACATTTAATATTATATCTCATAAACAAAACATAATTGAATAGATACTTAATGAAGACACTATAAGTACAGTGTACCTAGTGTACAGTTCAAGTTGTGGCTTCGTGATCATTTGTATATTCTTTTTACGGTATCTTATAATTATTATAATTTTACCGTGACATAAAATATGCTTATTAGAAAATGATTGTATTTCAGTAATTCATTTTATAGAATTATACAATAACCATACGTAAAAACGCAAACGCTCTTCGCAACTGTTTAGGATGAGTTATTGCAGCCTGAGATGTACGAATTACGGAATTCGTATTATATTTACGCATAAGTATACTGGGCATTGGACATTTACTCACTCAACTCACCTTGGCTGCAAGCCAGTGTATTATTATTTTAAACGTGAAAGCAACGGTCAATGATAAATCACTATAGTAGTATCAGAAAATTATTTTAAACGTTTAAAGATTTTAACTTTACGATTTATGCATTTTTTATTATTATAATTAGTGATTTAACTACCTATATAGGTTTATGAGTTAAAAATTGAATAATTTTAAATATATTCTTAAAACCATGTACATTCAAGCAAAATTGTTTTACTTGAAAAATGTAATAGTGACCAAAAATTTCCTAAAGTTGATTAGGCTGTTAACCGATCTATAAAGATAATACTTGATTGCAAGTACCTAATACACATTACTTATTATTATGCATATTATTCAAGAATTTTACTGCGCATATCAAATATTGCTGTGGTTCAAGTTACTATGTGTTTATGACATTTTCTTAAACTTATATATGTATTAAAAAATGGTGTTCAACCGTTCAAGTGGGTAACGCTCTGCTGTACAGTACTACAGTAGGTATCGAGTGGACCTCGGACTTGCAGGAGGTTGTTATATAATAGATGTGTTAAATTTAAAAGCAATGATAGCTATCATTATATACGAAAAACGATTTTAAATGGAAATGATTTATCAGCCTAGGGTATATTTTCCATTGGGTGATGAAAAAGGTGGTTATTTATGTAATTATGTTTGAATGATCTAAATATCCTAAAGTTAAACCACGTACAGAAAATACCAATTTAAACAACTGGTGTATGTTTCAAGTTTCTACTATTTGTCATTTTAACAAAAATCTAAAATTATTTGATAGTAAATCGTTATTTTGCAAGTGGATTTTAGATTTTGTAAAAATTCAAACTTAAGATAAATTTATATTAATAAGCCAATACTCACTTCTTTTATAATTGTTATAAGAAAAACGTACGGAAAATCTTGTATTAAATTTTCAATTCTTATAGCTCCTATACAAATTAAACAAATTAAAGTTGACATATTAAAAAATATGATTGAATTTCTTCTGTATTAAACTCCGTTACCTAATTATGAACTAAAACATATCTTAAACATAATTATTTGACCGGTTTTAACTAAATATGAAATAACAATTCTAAAATTATATCCTATTTTATTATCTGTAACTTCATATAATCATGACAACCTCATATAAATAAAAAATTATTCATTATCGTGATCAACAAACCCATGTGTGGGTCCCTCTTTAAAGAATAAAATTTAAAAAAATGTCTTCGAGGTGTATCGGTTACCTATATACCAAATTTCTGAACCACAAGAGCGATAGACTTGGCTGTTTATCAATTACACTCTCACACACAAATATAACCTTTTATTAATATAGATTTCAAGATTTTACTTTAGTGGTTGTGATGGGACCATTTATAATATGTTATATCGATCGAGTCACTCGTGAGTAACGAGGAAGACATTACGCATTATATAGAATTTTAAACCTGAAAAAAACGTATGTACAGAATAATGCGGTAATAATACATGTTTATTGTGTGCAATGAGATGAGACCATATATAATATACATATATTAATATATTTATTATTGTCTGTCCAGTCTGCTCCTCTGTTTTAAGTATATAGGTATAGTGTTATAATATCCACTACAACCGTACCTCCTATATTTGATATCCACGTCAACCTCAAGTACGGTGTATATATCTGTGTGTGTGTGTGTGTGTTTGAGCATGGAGTGTGTGTGCATAGCTCCACTCCGCATACCGGTTTTTAACGCCAACCGCTTATGCATGCGTATCGCCGCGCGACGGAGATCGAAAGTGGTCTTATTTGCAGCATCGCGTTGCCCACTCGTCGACTGCGGCGGCCGAGGAATAAATTTCTCCTTCTAAAGTCCTCCTCACACGACTGTCCACAGTATAACGAACGATAATCGTGCACGAAATGGATGAACTATCCAGATATTACCAGCACCTATACCGTACCTAACCTGCTACCACCGTTGCCGTGGTGCGATTGTTCTAAACACCATCTACCGCGTTATTTTTTTTTTATTTTATCTTTAGTTTTAGTTTTCTTTCCAGTACTAAGCAATATTGAATTATTCAAAATTAAAGTAAATACAACATATTATAGTGGTTCAAATCGTACAAATATGAATTCGTTGACGAATACTGCTAGAAGTGTAATTTTGTTTCTGCCGCTGTTCATGTGCTTTTTCGCTGTTCGGAGTCAGACAGTCGTCCCTAGAACTGGCCATAAGCTAAACGAACCACAAGGTAAATTTAAACTTTAGATAATACAGAATATTATGCGTGTCATATGAAATAATTTACATAAATATTTTATAAGGAAATTGAGTATTTTTAATTTTTAAGAATTTAAATATAACAATCTTCACTTTATAGCTATCACATTTTAAATTCTCAACAGTATTCATAAAGTTTAATAAAAAATGAATTACAATCTACAAACATTTCTAAAAATCATGTTTACCGTATGTAAGTAATATGTAGATATACATTGGTATAATATTTTATTCCGTTATTTTCTAATTTATTTTATTTAAATATATCAATTCATAATTATTCATTCTTATATTAAGCTCGTGTCTATTTAAATAGGTATTATATAAATGATTCAAATTCAAATTAAAAACAAATATAAAAACCATACTATTGTTTTACCAATTAGAAATTATTATAAATGAGTATATACTTAATGACTAACACTTATGTCTTTAATGGTAGTGTGATAACTCTAGTAAAAATCCGTTTATCTTATTCAGCTTTCTCTCGTATACAAGAAGTTTTTTCGATTTGACTTTCTTTATAAAATATTCTAGTCGATATTCTTATTTAAAATACTTAATAGGCAATAACTAATCTGTCGAGTTATTATCTCAATCAATACATTTTGTTACTTACACTTATTAGTATTACAATAACAATATTAAATAAAGTATGTAGTTATACACTTATATTTTTATACTATACTATATATTTGATAATCCAATTGTAAGTAATGGAGATACTTAAGTATGTAGTTTACATAATATCATTGTATAATAACCGTAGTTAAGTTAATATTAAAGTAATGAGTCTTTTATTTTTATTATTACTTTTTAGAATTATTAAGTAAAATCTTTAGCATCTCAAGGATAAAGAATGTGGAGTATCCATTAAAAATTGAATAAGGAGTGAAAAACAAGTACATTTAACCTATAATAGAAACTATTATCTAGTTATTCTGTCTCTTGGTATAGATCCTTGACAAAATGTTATTAAAATATATCGTAGAAAGGAAAAATGGTTCAGTTATAGTTGATCTAAACAAATAACAATGTATGAATGTGCACATTTGTGTGAAAATTAGTATGGAGAAAATAACGAGTTTCTTTTTTTTTAAATTTAGCTTTAGTACAACATACTAGTGCACAACTAAACAAGTCAGATATTTCAAGTCGGGATTTTTTCCAATTAAATAATAACGATTACATAATACATTAATTTATAGTTAGTCTTAATAATAGACGTGATGGATTAAAAACGTTTAGACGATAGTAAAATTGTAATGAAATTATTTGGGGATCAGTTTTTAAATTCATGTGTTCATTTTTAGTCGTTATACCTATAACAAAATAATGAAAAAATGATAGAAGGTAGGTATTCATTTTTAGTTTTTAATACATATTTTATAAGTATTAGTCGGTCATCTACCTATATTATAATATTGTTATTTGAAAAAATACTTATAATAATGAATATATTATTAATATACATTTAGTATTATATGCGGAACTCTTCGTATTTTCCTTCTTATATTAATTTTTCTAATTTTTATTATTCTGAATTAGATTATCACCTTTAAATATTAAAGTTGTTTTATATAGCAAATAGCAATAGCATATATGCTAGATAGGTATACGTAATATAATTATGAAATTATAAAATAACGGAAAATAAAACATACTATTCTGTAACGAAATCTTGTGAGCTTTTTACAAATAACAGTAGGTAGTAAGAAATATGATATTTTATTTTTATAATAATACATCGCAACTCATAGGATTGTTTACAATAATAATTAAAATACCTTCAGATCTTACTGTATAATTGATGGTCGTCATTGTACAAATGTATTAAAGCGAAACAGTTTTAGCATGCTATTATCATGTGCTATACAATAAGTGTGAAACACTTTTTTCACCAACTAATGTGCGTGATTATATACTACGCCGATTGTAACTGCAAGCATTTATTTTAAACACCGAAACAATTAATATTTTAATACGAGCGCCAATTATAAAAAAAGGAAGAGTAATAGTAAATCTAAGTTTATAACAAAGGCGTGTATTTGTTTTTACGATTATAATGCCTACAGCTTCATTGGTAGGCATCTACCAATAATAATTTATTGTATATACGATTCAATAAACGTAAAACGTACATAGGTTTGAAGGTCGTGACCAGTAATAATATTATATATATATATCCAACTGTATCTTACCACTACTGAAAGTTATAACACTTATATGTGTGTGCTTTGCCGCTCGACTGGCTATTGTATAATGTAACATTCAACCGGTATCAAAGAAGAACTTCCTTGTGTATAAATATGTCTCCGTTAAATATAGGTAGGTGGTAGGTCTCAACTCGTCGAGAGAAAGTGGATATTTAGCATTACACGAACCTATAATTTTGTCTCCAATCTCATTATCACGGTATATATATCTTGAAATATTGTTTTAAAATAACAAATATAAAAATTTATCAGATTAAAAAATAAATGCCCATGAATATTACACCATTATATTGTCCATTATTCGATAATGATTTTTTTTCACATCTATCATATACTAATCTCCGTAATATAATTTAATAGCTACTTCTTAAACTCAATAACGTTGCATAAGATTATTATTTATTTTTTTTGTTTATATACATACATATACATAAGTATGAACAAATAATTCGGGTCCTACAAGTCCTTTTTTTTACACATTTTTATAATGTTAGCATACAGTAGTAGAGAAAGTATCATATTATAATGTAATGTAATATTATAAATTTATAATAGGTACTTTTGTGAACAATGCTTATAGGTATAAAATTATATGGGCGTATAGTTTGCATACACAACACGAGAAAATAAAATATTACATAGATTATAAGTCAAAATTATAAATTTAAATTCAATAATTTCATAGTAATTTTCTATTTTAATGTGCTTTTTAAATTTTTTATTTTAATTTGAATTGGTATTAGATAAATACTATGAATTGATAAAAGAAAAAGTTAATTATATTATCATCATACAAATTCGGTTATCCGTTACTTTGTTAAAACTACTATAGTTGTTTTTTTAAAGGTACTTAGGTATACTATACACATATAGGTATAAAATAGTTATAATATATATATAATATATAGGTATACCTATATGTGACGTAGTCATAATTATGTAATAAGTGAGGAATCTTAATTCGATATTAGATAGGTATTTTGAAAAGGATTTCTATTCCATGTAGATAAGTTTTCTGTAGCCTGGGGTATAAATACTTGTACAAGAGATCTATATCAATAAAAAACAAAACACGTTTGTTTTATAAATCTAAAACAACTATTAATTTATTTTAAATAATTCTTTACTGTAGGTAATTATATCAGAAGATAACTGTTAATAAATCTATATTTGAGTACGCTCGTGTTGATGGTGACAATCTAACTGACAGATGTGTATCATTCTAAGTAATAAATAATAATTTGAACGGAGTCAAAAAGTGTCGAATGTGTATATTTTGTGTTGTTTAATTTTATAGTATTTATTTAGTTTATAATTTTATATGGGATGTTCAAAATATTATATTTAAATAGCTAAAGATTTTATAAATAAACATGTATTATGTTATATAATATTAATGGTGTACTTATATATCAATATAAAATTGCATATACAATGAACGTATAATAAATTTTGTTAGTTATGCAATTATAACGAAGAAATGTATATTTGACTTAACTTGAGTAATATAACGTGATAAAAAAGAATACTCATGCATGTTCAAAAATAAATGACAGTTATTAAAAATTAACGGATTAAACATATAAATATCTACCTATAATCTTATAATTATTAATGTTAGTGAATTTGACATTTCCCCTGTAAGTAAATTTAAAAATAAACGTTTCATTTTGTGTTATATTATATTATTGCCTAACTTATTCTCGTAAGTTGTTTAAAATAAAAATATTTTCAGTGAGTTATGCATAGAAACTCAATTAAATCCAAAACAAAAAATTATAGGTACTAATAATGTACTGCACTAATCATTATTATTAAGTGTATCTTAAGGCCATGCATCAATCATTTACATCTTGTTTTTTTCTCAACATTTTTGTCTCCTCTCCTATTGAATGAAGTAACAGTAGGTATTATTATATTGTTTCACAATGTATTTATATGCACATTAAATTAGTAACAACAGTATAATTTTATCTCTATTTTCATATAGATATTATAAATATGAAATATTAGTACATATAGTCTATAATCTATGTTCATATTTAAATATTTTATATAATAGTCAATATTTATATGCTTGATTTAGTATATTTTAACAATACTATAACAATAATAATGGAGTACCTATAGAGGTATTAAATTAAAGTTGGCTTATAATTACAAGGTATAGGTATAATAAAATAACAATTAACAACTATAATACATTATGGTAAACCGTAAACAGATTAATTAGTATTAAACCGGTTTACACGTTAGATAATGTTAATATTATAAATTTTAAATTGAATAGTTTGAATAAATTTTACCTTAAATGTTAAAAATTAACTTGTAAAAATATTATAACATATTGAAAAAACCATAATTCTTGTATATTTAAATTTTTATTGTGACAAATGTTAAGTAAGTATCTTCCTATAAAATTATATGTATATATAATAACATACATTACTACATTACACTGTAATGATTACAAGCATGATAACAGTAATTTCATGTTATATAAATTATAAGGTACCTACTATATTCAGTGTCGGATCTAGTGTATATTTTTTACCCGGAGCAAAGTATAAAATTAGCGCCCTCTCCCTTTGTTATGCCCACAATTTGGCGCCGTAATTTAGCGTCCCCCGACCAAAACTTCCGGGGCAAGTGTCCCGGTTTGCCCCCCCCCGCCTAGATCTGGTCCTGACTATATTAATTAATTGTAATAAAATTATCTAATGAATTTCTATAAAATAGTACATTTCTATTCAACAAATCAGTTTTTGGATGTAAATCTTAAGTTTTTATTGATTGATGATCAAAAATAAAGATCGATGAAAGAAAATGGAAAACTTTTTAATTGTTTAAGATGTTTGTTGCTATTTTAAAAATATGTATATCATATAGCCGGTTATAACTTATAAGTACTGTATTAAGTATAAGTTGTCATAAAATAAGAAATTGGTTTAAAACGCATTGCAAGTTACAGGTAGCTAGGTGTGTATATGTGTGGACTAATGATATTTAGGTAAGTTACACCAAGTAAGGTGGGTAGATAGATAGATATATATATGTAAATGCAATTTGTTTGATATTTACTAAAAATTAGTATAGATTTATGATTTCATTCGACACCGTGATAAATGTCTTCGACAGTGCGGATAATGGAGAAAAGAGTGTAATTTAAATACATAAAACATTTAAGAATTTCAAGATGATACGTATCGGAAAAAAGTTTTGTTGTATCAATTTCTCAAAAAATTCTATTGTAGTTTTTAAAATTCTACAGGTTTTCGACAAATGATGTGTATAAACATTATAATGTATAATACCTATCATGATTTAATAGCTTTATATCCGTATCAGGTCTATCTACTATTTTTTGTGATCATAACAGTCAAGCAGTAAATAGTAATTATATTCAGTAATATCTCTAATATTCGTTCACATAATACCAAATAGCTGATAGTTACGTATTATATAAATATATAGGTACCTACTATAGTACCTATTAATGATCAATATAATCAGAAAATACTTACTTTATATTATATATGAATTTTACACATTGTATGAATATTTCGTTGGCGTAACGAATTTTCCTTTAAGCGTCGCGTAGGCACTATTTATTATTATTATATACCCATACAATAGTCCACATATAAGTAAGTCCCATACGTCTTATTCAATACATCTCACATTCATACCTATCTCCATTCCCGTAACATGGCGGCGTGCATACGAACATATTATAACTAATCCGCCTACATGTTATTATATGTATAATATATAAAATGATTCACCAATCGTGTTCACCCCCATATTAATCTTGATTTAAATTCTATTTTTTTAAATTATTAATCACTCAGAACGACCAGATTTAACTTATTTTTTCAAATGAGAACATTCTTTTTTTACTATAAATTGTTTAAAAGATATTTTTTAACTCTATAATGAGTATCCTTATTGCTTAAATATTGGGGCCAGTGATGGCTTATAAATTATTATTGTATCTAATCAATATTTATTAGCATTTTATATTTTTTTTTCAATTTTATAATTGATTCACTAAATAATATAATATCTATTATATGGAAAGTTAATACCGAAAACTCTATATAACGGTAACACGATAAAATGTTTGAATATTCATACTTGTAAATATGGTTTTCAAGAGAACGTTATTACGTCATAATAGGTAGGTACTTGTATTGTTTTCATCTTTAAAAAGTATAACACAGCTCAATTTTGTTCAGTAAAATCAATATTGTGTTAATAGAATTATAAAATTAAAATGTAAAAATACTATTTATGTTACTTCCGTAAGCTTTTACTGATATTAATTATTAAATTTGAATATGAAGTAAGCTATGAACATTTCAAAATTTTAATATTTTACAATTAATTATAATTTAAATACAATACATAATCAGTTTTAACGAACCCAAATTTGCCGTTTTGTACGTATTTAAGACGCCTATAAAACATTCGGCGTCCACTTAATCATACATAAAAGTATCAAAAATCAAAAATTGAATATAACATTGAATCGAATAACCCAGTATATAGGTACAGTAGGTCGCTAAGTAGGTACATTCTATTCAATACATTTCCCACACCTACTTAACTCCGTTTTATCGTAAAATCGCGTACAATACATACATAAAATTTGATAACTTACATAATATGCCATCATAAGTTAGTACATAATACACATATATGAGCATTATAAATTATTATGAAGGTATCGTTATTATTTATTATGTTTATTATTTATTATTATTGTTATTGTTTTAATAATTATTGCACCGACGTGCTCTAATACCGATACGAATCACAATGTGTTATCCACTCTTGAAATTCTTATCTGTTTGTTGTGTGTAGGTGGTGATATAGTCAGGCAGAATAGCATTACGCAGCAAATACTGGCACAGTACCTGCAAAAGCGTCTGAACAGGGCGGGCGGGAGTGTGCAACAAATCGTTCAGCCACAGTTGCTATTGCCGACCGGTGGAAACGATTTGACGGCCGGTGTCGTCGGTTTAAATAATAACGGTATTCAGAGAAATGTCGCCGAAAATCTTTACGACGGACGTCCCGATGACGATGACGATTCCATAGAAGATGCGCGATATTATCAAGGTTAGAATTCAGAAGACGAAAATTGCGTATAGTGTATTTATATATAATACCTATCCTGAAACAATAATATTTAATTAAAATCACATTGTGAATCAAACGCTTTATCTCCAAAATTAGGGCCAGTTTATAGTAAGTTGATAAACGGATTAGTGTATCAACACAAGGGCGAGAGAATAAGTAGAATAGCTTTAACATACGCTTTTCGAAATAGTCAGAGCCCGCACTGTTGCAAGAACTATATAAGCGTGTACAACTGTATAATTTATATTTTGTGTCTACTATCGTTTCATTATTTAGGACCGTTCTTACAATGTCCGGTAAAGTGTTGGTTAAAGCCAATTGACTGATAACAGATTTTATTACCGGTAGAATTCCGCCGGTTACGTGTCCATAAACTTTAACCAGACATTGTAAGAACGGCCCTTAAAGGACTACGAATATTTATGAAAATATATGAAAGCGAAATATACAAGATCAAGACAATTTTATATGTCTATATATATGATAAGTGAACTGTTGTGTGCTCTTCTTTGCTTTAGAATGCGGGGTGCTAATTTCCTAGTTTTAGTGAAACAACTATATTTATATCGAGATGTGTATCTATATAATAAATGCCAGTAAGAACCTATAGGTAGTAGGTAATTGAGGTATACACTCTATATATTGACATAACCGTGGGTGTTATAACATTAAATCTACTTAAGTTAGCGTCGTATTATTATTTATTATACTATTTTGTGATCATTCCATAGAAAGTATGTAAAAACAAAAAATACAATATTTATTTTAATAATGTTTGTAACCTACTTATTATTTTTGTTACTGTTGTTTTGTGTGTAAAAGCGTGCACTTAGATATATCTGTAAGTTACTACATTTCGGCGGTTCAGTGCTCACGTGTGTTAGGTACACATTTGCTCGTTTATCAAAAACAACATTCAACATACATTTAAAACAATTGAATACCAAAAAGATATAAAAAAAATGTCACTTATTTGTGACCATTGACATCTATCTTCCTCCTCCTCTTAATATTCAATGAGCATCAGTTAAAATATAAATACCTAAGGTCACACACTCGACGGTTTAATATAAGTACACCTTCAAAAAATATATAGCAATATCTATAATTGGGTAATAAAGGTATACGCCAATACCACAATAACATAACATCTATGAGACTAAACAGCTAAGACTTACAACAGTAAACATTCTATTTTGACCGGCATTATATTATTATTATTATTATTATTATTTGACATAATTTACGTGTTTCAAAAGCTACATCAAAAATCGATTTAAACCACATTCACTATATAGTAAATTTATTATAATGATCCGTATAAAGTGTGAACAGTGAACGAAATGTAACGTAGGGGTTGAGAATACGAAATTTTTAATGTGTATGTACTATTGTACTATGTAATATGTATATATGATATAGTATATTAGTATCTAATAAACCGTGTGCAATGTGTATCTACTAGGTATATATAAACTGTTTTTTTTTTTTATCAATCTTCACTACTTTTATTATGGATGAGAAAACTTAGTTGCTAAATGCTGTAATACGAATAGAATACTTCATGCGGAAATTTGTTGTAGTAAATATTTATGGGGCGAGGACAGTGAACGACAAAGTATGCGAGTTATAATTCGTGATCCAAGCGGAGGTCAGGTCATGAAAAACATATTTAGAGTTTGACCAAATCAAATCCTTGACCAATTTATCAAAATATTTATGGGATATATACATATATGTAGAGAGATAGATATTTATAATTAATTACCGACTTAAATACCAATTTATATTGTAATTATAGTCTACAGATACTTATAGGTACAAGATATTAAGTGATGATGTTTAAAATTGAAGTTCATTAAAAAAAAAAAAGACCGTGAAATGTATAATTATTAATCTTATTATAGCATTCACAAAAATATATCGATATTTGATATACGTATCAGCTACTTTATTTTTTGGATTCAATATATTATTCAAGCAACACAATGGACGAAAAAATGCAATACATACCTACGTAATACATCATATTCGTATTATAGTTAATAGTTATATATACACAATGTTATAATATTTTAACAATCATACGTTCTAATTATTTTTATTGCCAAACAATAATACTTTAAATCTTATTAGATGGTATCAGTTTTGCGTTTCAAATGATATTGAACATAAAAAAAAAATAAAGGTAATGTTCCTAATTCCATTATAAATTTCGTTATTTTCTAAGTGGATCTCATCTATTGTTTGGTATTTTGTAATGTATATAGGTACTGCAGATATACTACTCTACTAGGTAGTAATAATCTCACAAAATAGCTTTATGCTTCGCCTATATTTGTTATAAAAATTATAGGTACTAACAATCCTTGATATTAATTCTCATGTCTTACAATTTATATTTTAATATCTATTATTACATAATTTATCTATAGTACATACAGGTGTGCTTCATAAGATACTCATTTCTGATTTCATAAAAAAAAAAATTATATTATTATACATACAGATAATGTAGACTAATACTAGAAGAATGTACCTTTCACGTAATATAGTACCTACAGTAAATAGTGAGTAATATTATACTTTAATAGTAGCTTAGTATAGGTACCTGTCTATATCATTATTGTATTGTGTGATAAAATTGTTTTTTGTCATTTTAAGTACCTATCCATCAAACGCGTTATTCTAACTACCTGTGTATAATGAATTCACGAATTTATTTATTTATTAAACATTGCAACAATGGAATATAATATAATAATATAGTAATTACAGTAGAATAATATAACCTAATCAAAATAATCCTTTTTTTTTCCATAATCATTGTTGAGAATTTAAAAACCTATATAGTTAGTAAATCACTGCTACAGACTACAGTAATTATTCAAAATTTAAACCGTTTTAATTAATACTCGCAATAAGTCACAGTTCCTACAATAAAAATTATAATTAAATATTGAATATATTTACTCATTATTTAATCGGTCATATCACTGAACTTTAATACATATATTATACGTAACGTAATACAGTACGTTTGACATAAATATATTATTTATATACACGAGTACCTACGTATTTAATTTTCTCTTGTGGGCGAGAGGGTTGTATAATAAACTGAGTTTTTTTATAATCTATTTTATATAATAATAACAATGACAAATTAATAAATTATAGTACAATTATATGATGTACCTATAATATATATAATGTATATTTTAAAATTATAAATTATAATATAAAATATAATTTTATTTTTTTAAGGTAAAGTTTTCAACAACCTCATTATCTGCAAGATCATATAATATTATTTATGTATCACATTATATTTTTTAATACACATACAAACGTTACAAAAAGAAATCAATGGGAATTCACCCCTCTTCGTAAATAGGCCTTTGTATGTACAGGCATCGTTGGTGTCTATATTATTTTAATATAAATACTTGGATTATCCACCTTTTTATTTTTTCACATGACTTCCCGTATACTATATACAAATAATGGTATGAAATATCTAAAGTCTAGTTACCTATATTAATTCCGTAATTTTTAAATAGTAACCATCGTGCATACCCTAATAGTCCTGATATGCTACTATAGTATATGCTTACAGGATGAACTAACAAATGTAAATTATATCAACTAATCAATATCAATTAACCTAATTTACCTATTTTAATCAATATTAAAAAATATTTTTTTATCACAAATTATTAATTATTAATTAACATAATTAATAATAATAAAAAAATTTAGCTTAGTTAATAATTTACATTTTCCAATCACATATTTTTGTTGGGTACATAAGTTATTTACACTACAAATAATAATCAATAATAAAACATCTGTAGGTACCAACAATCTAATAATGCGAAGAAAATATCTCACGTAAATGCTTAAAAATGTATTTTTTTTTTTTTTTTAATGTATGTGCATACATACATATATATATATATATATTGTATCGTTTGAAACAATAATTTATATTCTTATATACATTAACACACTATTATAACATTATGTGTATACGTGGAAACCAACTATTACAATATATTAATATGAAGGTATAATTCGTTACGCGTCAGTAATTTTCATTATAATAATTCTTGATACCGACAAATGGGTATTGAAATAATTAAATATATGTATTTTTAAAATACCCTCGAAGGTAACATAATAAATATATTAAAAATATTTATAATTATTATTATTGCAAAAATGTCAAACATTTTTAATAATATTCACGGACGTGATTGACGTGTTTGTTTTGTTTCTAAGAATTATACACCCGTGATTCGTTAGCCATCATCTAATGTGATACCTCATCTGATTACATTAAAAGAGTATTATAAGTATTTTATAAATTGCTATTACATTTTTTGAATAATAAATTTTTAAAACTAGTTATTTCATATTTGTAATTTGATGTAGATACATAAGTTGTAATATGTTTTTCAAGTTGCTGACCTCGGATGCAGAAAATAATAAAATTTAAAACAAACTTTTTTTTTTAAATTTTTTTCCAAGCACCATTTTAAAATTAAATTTATATGAATACACGTCATATTATATCGTAAACAGTTTATTGTCTTAACTAATGTGGCAATGCGTTTAATACACGTCTACATAATCAAACTTTAACTTAATATTATTTATTTATATGCAATATAAATCATTCAAAAATCAATATAATATTGTATAGATAAGTATAGGTACCTACTTATGTCCAAAGTACATCAGACTGTATAGTATATAAACATACCTATATGGGTATTGGGTATGTTATTTTTAAACACATTTTAGAAGGTTACTTTTTAACCTTGAACCTATATTGGAGTGCAACGAGTTACTGTACCTCGAGGGTCTGAACCTGAAATCAAAATAAACCTCACGGTTAAAGTATATAATGCAGAAATATAGAATGTAGATCGTATGGTTTTAATAAACAATAAAGAGTATACGACACTGAACAAATTGATGGTATTTTAACATTTTTTTTTGTCCTCAAATATAACCGTTTAATAATTTTAATACTTGATATATTTCTCCATACATAAATTATACATACGTTTCATTAAACAGTATAAACATCGATATTCAGCAACAACAACTAGTATTAAAGCGATTAGCCAAGGAAATATCATTATAATGCATTATATTAGTCAACACACATCTTAAAGATGAAAACAATTTGAGTAGCCTACTCCCCCTTCGCAACTTAAAAAACAATCGACGTTTTATCTCTTAAAATTTGCATTATACAACATACGAGTACGTAAACAGGAATTCTTCATACTACTGATGTCGATCTAAGTGGCTACTGGCTAGGTTACCTATAGGTACGTATAATTCAAAATATACAACTGATACTAATAAATACAAATACGAACAACAAATGTTTTATATGATAACTGTTAGGTTCACTGAACTTAAACAGAATAATTTATATTACCTAACAGCAGAAATACCGTCACAATTTAACTATACTTATTTTTAATATTAAAATTTATAAAAATAATTATGTATCTTATCATAACATTAATGTTTGAACAATAGCCAATAGGTACATCATAATATATTAATTCATGTTAACTTTGTTTTACACCGTTTATCTAAGTTTGATTTTAACTTATAGTTATTTTAATAAGAACTAAAAAGGATATTTCAGTGAAGCGCTTGAAATAACATTTAATTAAAATGCTGAAATACATTGTAGGTTTCATCATTTGATTTATTAAAAAATTAGAACTAGATACTTCGCGCCTATCGAAGAACTAATCTAACCAATAGCAAATTGTTAAATGAAAATAAAATAATAATAATTTCTAGTAACAAAAGCCTATAACTTCGATAAACTAGACCAATCTAACCAATGACAACCTATAAATTTAGATATCTTTAAACCATCATAGGAATATTTTGTAGTTACACCACCTAATTTTTTTTCAAATAAAAACCTTCTTCGTCCTCTTTAAGTTATGAAGTACCTACCTACCTATATGATTTTTTTTAAATGTTTATGTGTTTAAATTGAAATTAAAACAATTTATTTTTGAGTTTTTAATTCTGTGTAACTACTAAGTATAAGAGGTCCATCATCCATTATATAAACATAGTTTCTATAATAATTTGAAAATTATGGTGGTTATTATGAATTAATCGAAATTTTATAGATCATAAAAATTTACCAAGTTTAATAAATGCAAGATTCAATCTTACATCTAATTTATAATTTTGTAAAACTATTTTAGAACTTTTCCCCTTATTATATACATTAATAACTTAACAACCTTTAACCCATTCAAAATTGATTTATATATTTAGTACATCATCATTTTGAAAAAAAAAAAATCATCTAGTTAATTAATAAACTTTAGTAAAAAAGTGGGTTCTCATTTAAAAAAAAAGTTTGTAACTCTACAGCACAGAATACCTATTATTAGACTTAAGTCTTAAAATGGCATAAAAATTTAAATTATTAAAAATTCCTATATAGATTAAGTAAACATTGATACATAAACATAGCGAAAATCAGAATTGAAAAAATATATTATTGAAGAAAATAATAGAGGTGAAAATGTTAAATGGATCATCCTGTTACTGTATAGTGTATAGAATATAGATGATACATATTGTTTTTACTTTGAAAAATTGGTTAAATATGAATCAATTATGAATTAACAATGCTATGTGATTTTATATGTTATAGGTGAATGCAGCAACAATAATTGTATCGAAGATAGCGCTTCTGTCATAAATAAGTGGTCATTGCCACTTTTACGATCGGGAGACAAAAAATTATACCTGGGAATATTTTTTAAGGTAATTATTTGAAAGCAAGTAAATAAAAAAAATCAATTTGAATTACAAACGAATATATTACCTACCTATTTTCGTTAATTTAGGCTAATTGGTACAAAGCCGCTCAATACTGTAGATATCATGGAATGCATTTGGCTAGCATAAGTAGCCAAGAAGAGAATGACAAATTGGAAAAATACATAAAAGACAATGGTAAGAACATTCTTGATGAATTAACAATCGTCAACTATTTACCTACTAAGTACTAGGTATAGCTGTCGTATAGAGCAGCGGTCCTCACTAGAATTTTAGAAAAGGCCAAATGTAATTTTTTTAAATTATTTGCGGGCCGCATGCCCGCATACATTATTAATGATAATAATTA
>VUJU01000727.1:27150-46875 GCA_009835225.1 Aphis craccivora | reverse complement strand
ATAATAATTATATATATTATACCTACGTATTGTTAGGAAAGGGTAGTAGTGTTGTTCATAGTGCGGGCCGCACTAAATCTGTTAAAGGGCCGCATGCTGCCCGCGGGCCGCGTAGTGGGGACCACTGGTATAGAGTATTATAGTGTAGTGTGAATAGTGTGATAAATTATAATTATAAAAAAATATAACTACCTTTCAAATTGTTTAGGCTTAGGTCATGAACACTTTTGGACCTCTGGTACGGATCAAGCAGAAGAAGGATCATTCTTTTGGTTAGCCAATGGACGGCCGATTGGATTTACTAACTGGAATGCCGGGGAACCGAACAATTTTAAATATGAAAATGGCGAAGAGGAACATTGTTTAGAGTTATGGAATCGAGACGGAAAAGGTCTAAAATGGAACGATTCACCATGTTCGTTTGAAACCTTTTTTGTATGTGAAATGTGAAGAACTATAGAAAAAAATCATTAGGAATAATCGAATAATTGTACTATAAAAATATTGAGCATTACTATAATTTATATTTGTATCACATTAGATTTAATTTGTAAATAATTGTATTAGACAAACTCTCAATAAATTTAGATTTAATTATTTAATTAAAAAAAAAAATAGTTTCTAAACTGATTAAAATATATGTATTTGTAAAAGTAAGTTATCAGTTAAGTAAATACAAAGAAAAAAACCTTTAAAATATAAATATAATTAGATTTACGTTTATATGGTAGTATCAAACTAGATAAAATGTTAAAAGGCAATATAAAAAACGTTCCAAAAAATTTTTGGATAAACGTTTATTTAATAGAAAAAATGTTTTATATACTTTTAATTGTTATTTAATTAATTTTTAACACTTTCAACGTCGCCCTCGATTTTGACAGTTACACCGCGATGCCACGTCATGGCATTAGAAACACAACTCTGCAGTCAATTCTACATTGATTCATAAAATTGTAATTTGTAATATTACATTTTTATTAATATTTTTTACCATTTTTATGGTCATTTTCTTGTATACTAATATACTAACTCGAACAGTATACAAACAAATTAAATATAATATTTCCTAAAATAAAATAGCCATAAATTAATCGAATAATAATAAAAATATATTATAAAGTATTATCTTTGTAAAATGTTTTATAAAAATGAATTAAACACCTATAGGCTATTATAGCGTACAAATTATTAATGCCTATACAGTACATTAGTAAACTTATTAGTTATTAACAAGTCGTACTTATATATTTTAATCGAATATGATGTATGGTCGCTGAACAAAATGTCAATTTATTAATATAGGTATTATTACATTATGTTTATTGACATTTAAAAACGCATTCGAAATGAAATTTTAGCCAGTGCTGTAAGTCTGTAACCTAATATTCTCTATCTAGGTTTTTAAATTCTAATTTATAATTCCTAACTGTTTAGTTTTAGTGTTTACTATACGTCTACACATCTACTTTTTTCTTATATCTGTACAATTATGTTGTTAACTAGTCACTACGGTACCTACCTAAACTTAACTTTATTAAGAATGTATGAACATCATTGTAATCCTTAGATTGATATAATACCCTAATAGCTTATAAACTAATATGTGTTAAAATTTCATTTTTAATTCGTAGTTCGAATATTATTAGGTAGTAGGTAGGTACTAACTATACTAACAATAATACAAGACCATAACTTTAAACTTTTATAAACAAATAATGTGTAACATAGAACAAACCGGAGCTATTTTTACACAAATGGAATAATTAAAAATAAAGGTGATTATTGTAAAGAAACTGAATAAATTTTAATGATTCAAAACATATGTAATAAAAGCTATAGTTTGTATACAAAGTTATTATAAACAATATTAACTGTGCGACATGGTACGTTCGTATTTATTACGTTACGTTTCGTAAGAGGTGGTCTAGCCAGGGCGGTAGCCCCGGTGCCCTCTCAAGTACCCAAGGAAAGGGGCCCAAACAATTTAAGGCCGATACTCATTTTTATATTTTAAAAACTATTTTTTTATCGACAAAAATAACTAAATAGTAAATACAAAAGTACTATGGTAGAAAAGAAGCATTTTACCACAAACTAATATATATATATATATCTTAGTTCGTGCAGCTTACTGTTATTTAATATTTCTTTGATATTAATAATTAATAATGTTATTTATATCTGGTAATAGTGTAATACCATAACTTATAAGACTTATAATTTATATGGCTGTGGGTAATACTGCCAGTGTTGTTGGAATACGTTAAAATCATTAGACTTGTACTAAAAAAGTTGGCTTCAAGTAAAGGAAGAAAAAAAAATTATTTGATAAAATAGTTTTTGTTTTATATTATATTAAATTTTGTTTGATATTTTTTGTAAACTGTTAATACATTTAAAAGTTATTATGAAAATTTGAATTTAAATTAATGAAATATGAAGTATTTACTTTTATTATACTAAAGTTAGTAGTTTAATATATAAGTCATAAATTATATTATATACCTATTAATTTTATAATGCAATTGACAATTTGTGAAATAGTTAGAAAAATGTATCGTTCTGCGAGCATAGCGAACGGCTTGTTTTTTCAAAAGGGCCCATATGAAATTTCAGCCCCGGGGCCCATAAGTCCTTAATCCGGACTTGATTATGAGGTAGTATGAACCTGAGTTGTTGGCTCTGCCTCTATTATAATGTGATACCTATACCATACTTTAATTTATTTTCATCTCGTCCTTTTTAGTACTATCTTGGATCCGCGCCTATACTGAATATCATTTTATTGGCATTATTGTCTATAAAATTATTGTAATTGATTTTTGATGTAAATCATGATAAAGTAACTTACAATGGCGGAGTACACACTACACTCATCACCACGCCAATTGTCAAATGGAATGTAGTGTAGGTAATCGCCAATCGGGCATCAAAGATTTTTACATGAGAACATTTTTAAAAATAGGTTTAGGTATTTACATTTTTATTATAAGTTGAGAATATTCCATCAGTAAATTATGTTTTACAATTGGCGTATATAGCTATGCTAAAAGTTAATAGGAAATTAATGTTAGTTTTTATAATTTGCCTCGAGAAAAAAAAGAATCAAATGATTCACACACTGTAATAACGTCTGAAATGAAAGATACTCATTTAGGGATAGTGTCTATAACACGTCTAAGTGGAGCTAAGTAAAAGTGGAAACGTAGGGAACTAGGGTATGAACGTGGTATTGAAAGACAGATTGTCAACTAATGCTGCAGCTAGGAAGGGATTAACTAGATACCTAAATGTTTCTATTTATAAGCATTTTAGACACGTAAAGAATGTGTAAATTATTTATTAAAAAAATTTTTGAGTTGCACCCGCCATTAATTAGAAGGTAGGTAACATATTTTTATTTATCTTTAAAAAAAATTTAAATTTCACCAGTAAGCCGAGTAAAAACTAAAAATATTACCATGTGATTTTTAAAATGTTAGGTTCAAGCATTATCCACATACTATATTTGCATAAAAGAAATAATATTACGATTCCTCATATCCACTTTAAATATCTTTATGGGACTCCATAGGTTAGGTAGGTATTGATATTTAAATTATTAAATTGTAAGCATTTACATAACTAGTTATAAATTATTATAACTTTTAACTCAGTTTAAAGTTAAAATATCAAATCGCTAATAAATTGTGTTCTTATCTTAGAGTTTAATAAAAAATCAATTTACTTTAATATATTAATCTAAATCAAACAAAATTAATACTACTAATGTGCGTTTGTAAGACAAAGAAAATACTAACTCTCATTGTACATAATTAATTAAGTAGTTGTAAAAAAAAACCTAATGTCACAATCTCAGCACTCCAGACGTTATTTACCAGAATGGGCAGAATGAAAGTGGAGCACAAATGTATTATGCTGGTATTTATAGTGCTATAATTTATATTTATATATCCTACCTACATACTATTATATTATTTTGTATTGTACACAATAATAGGCCAATTTGTATGACTTCATATAGTTTTGCCCCTATTATGGAATGCAATTGGCTAGCATTATCAGTAAACAAGAACACTTGGATGTGATGAAACAATTGGAGGATTTTGGTAAGAAAACACTCTAGAGAAATATATAATGATGTACCTACGGAACAGATGACATTTTATACTTAATTTATTCTATGGTGTATACCCACACATGAGGATATTTATCCAGTGACCAGTGTTATGAATGTTTTGACTTTTTGGTATTGATTAGTATAACATGGCATGAATTAATTGTTTAGGTTACGGTGAAGATTCTCATTTTTGGACCTCTGGAAACGATCTATCAAAGTTCATTTGGTTAGGCAACGGCCAAAAATTACGGTATACAAATTGGCTGAAGGGCAAATCAAACAATGTCCAAGACAAGCCAAAGGCAATGATGAAGATTGTGTAGGTAGAGTATTGGAATACAGAATCGGAAGGTTTCAAATGGAAAGATCAGTTTTCGTCTTTCGAAGCCAATTTCATATGTGAATTAAGCTAGACAAAAAACAAATAAAATGTTACATGATTATAATTCGAAATGTTTATTTTACATGAAAATTGTATATACTGATAGTGGTTATTAAAATGATTAGAAAAAAAAACAATTTTAAAATATAAATATTACTTTAAACGCTGCCAAATCAATACAAAATAATATTAAACACAATTTATTCCAAAAATATTTCAAGAATATAAAAAAATTATAATTTGTTAAAAATAATTATGTTTAATTGGTTTTTATAAAATGGCATATAATACTGAAAAAAAAAATACAATGGGTACACACTACACATTTATAGTGAGTGTAGTTTCACCAAAAAAAAAATAATACATACACTAACACAAAGTGTATTGTTTGAAATCCATTCAAATATAACATATATATTATTAAATATGTAACACACATTTTTCAAACAGATTTAATTTAATTCAACACTATCTAAGAGAGGGTTAAATCAGAAATATCACAAAATAGCAAACAATAAATATAATACAATGCAAATAAACATATTTCATACTAATCTTTACAGGTTACTGAATATTAAGGGCACACAATTGTTTTAATATTACTATCTACTTTATACTCTTTTAATACATGTGTATCAAAAAATTAAATCTGTTCAAAAAGTGTATGGGATTATATAAATTTTACAACTACCCTGTTGTTACACAATTAACTGTGGACGGAATAATTAAACCCTAAAAATACAATTAAATACAATGTATAGTTTCACGGATTATATCACAAAAATATGATTAACACTATTGAGTAAGCATATAACATAATGTAAAAAAAAGTTTATGGGCAAGCTCTCTTTTTATAATAAAAAGACCAATTATTATTGAACACCATACAAATACAATGTCAGTTAAGAAATACATTTTAATATTTTATGATGCTCAATACATCAGATTGCTTTATACTTTATGTTTCTTACAATAAATAGGATGAAAATAAATCAATAAAAATAAAGTTTATTACATGATAATTTTTAAAAAGAGAGCTGAAAATGTTCATTCAAAAATTATAATACAAATTAATATTTATGAAAGTAACTACCAGATATACTATAATTAAAATAAAATAAAGTTAAAAAAAATCGATCTATTATAGTTGAAATACAAATAGTAAATAAATACACCATCTACTTAAAAATTAGTTATTCAATTTAAATACATCTAATATAAAAAAATAATATTTAGTAGTGCATAATAATAATATAAAAATTACAAAAACCAGTAAGTAAATACTTTGTTCCAACTTTTGAAGTTTAAATATTTAAAATCAATACATATGTATATATATATTAAATTTCCCAATTCTAAGTGCATCATTACTATTATATAGCAGAATTATTTTAAAAAATACTGTACAAAACTATTAAACTATATTTTTTTTAAATGAAAATATATTTTAACATAGTTTCATTAATGGTTTTAGAACAAATTGAATTATTCTAAATAAGCTTATTAAATGTAATACTTTTTCTATTATAAATCATCAATAATTGTTTATAAGAATTGTTATAAAAAAACTTTATACTAATAAGTATAAATAAAAAAAAGAACTTCATTGCATTAAGTAGGATGATAATTAACTAATTTGTTAAACATACATAAGTAAAAACAGAATACTGGAAAAATTATAATTTAAATAAAAACCATAAAATGTATGATGAATTAAATGAAGTGTACAAAATGGCCGCTAAACAAAAATAAAGAGATCATTAATATAGTTAAGATAAAATTCATAAACTGTTAAAATGTATAAAATATTATAACTTATTGAATAATTTTTCTTAAAATAGTTTAAAAAATAAAAAAATAATAATTAGATAAGTCGTTCTTCCGGTGGTGGTTTCAGTACATTGTCTAATTCAACTCTAGGATTGCAATACTCTTGACAACTTGGGCTATAAGTACCCCGTGTAGCTCTTTTTTTTCGTGCCATCATTAATAGTACAAGCAAACTGCCCATTCCACCAATAAGTAGAATAAGTAATATTGGGCCAACAATTAGTGCTATATCTGCATAGTTGTGAATGATAGGCAACTAGAATAATAAAATGTTAAAGATAAATCACATAATAAAAAAAATAATGAAAATATTAAGCTTCAATAAATAATATGAAATAAGTATTTTCATATTTTCATTAAAAATTATCATTGAGAGGCATATGATACTAAATATATAGACTTTCATTTCATACATAATCAGCATTGAGTATAAATGTACTAACCATTGACGTAATTATCATCTATACAATAATCAAAAATAATTTTAAGTTTAATAATTTATCAAGTTACTTCTTATCTGGTTATATGGTATATAAGGTATTTTGAATTATAGTTTATGTAACAAAGGTACTATTTTTTTAGTAATGGTAATTAAAAGACAAGTAAGTTAAATTAAATAAATTGAACCTATTTGTCAATTAGATGTTACCATATTTTTGAGTATCAGACAACATTTTGTGGGTTAAACTTTATAATTTACCAATTTTTAAAAAATGATACCTTTTATATACAACAAAACTATTATTTAATAATATTTATTGTATAACATTAATGAAATTATTTATTATCATTTACCTCAGTACAATTTTGTCCAACATAACCATTGGCACACTGACATTCATAGACTATTACATCAGTGCAATGTTCTTGGCAAAAACCTCCATTTTGACAAGGATTTTCCTAATAAATGGTATTAAAAATTATAATAACATATTTAAATACAAAATATTAAAAGTACTTACTAGTAAACAAGGATTATTCAAATCACAAAGATGTCCACAATATCCTTTTTCACATTGACAAATAAAAGAACCGGGTGTATTCTTGCATTCTCCACGGTGACCACACTGTATATTAAGATCAAAACATTCATCAATATCAATACTGCAATCATCGCCTGTATATCCTAAAATAAATAAATAAATAAATAAATAAACATAATTTAATAATTCTTTTAATTAACTTACCAGTTTCTGTACAATTACAAGTGAATTCATTAATACCATCAATACATTGTCCACCGTGCTGACATTTTTGTTGATTGCCATTATCCAAACAATCATCAATATTTTGCTCACAAAGATGTCCTTTAAAGCCCACTGGACATTCACAGAAAGGAGATTCCTGTCAATTTATTTTGTATTATTTATTCATTCTGATATAATTAAAAATAATTAATAATTATCATATAAAGACAAACATTAATACCTCTTTTTTACATAAGCCATTATTCTGACACTCATTAATATCACAGAATGCCGTGTCACAAGTTGAGCCTGAAAATCCTTCTAAACATGAGCAGGTATAATTATTACCAAATTGATCTATAACATAACAAAATTTTACAAATCAAATTTCAAAATTAAAAGCAATCTTTTAATTATTTTGTAATATACCTGGAATTTTAAAACAATCAGCACCATTTTTACATGGTAGATTATCACAAGTAATAAGCTTTAACTGTTCACACGTTACTCCTTCATAGTCATCTGTACAATTACATTCAAATTTACCTAACTGATCAATACAAATACCATTGTTGTGGCATGGGCTGGATTCACACTCATTAATATCAATTTCACAGCTAAAACATAATAGATAATGTCATGAAGATATTAAAATACCTTATAACTACTGAATATATCATAAAAATTATACATCTAGATACGTACATTCAAAACATTATTATTAATGTGAATTATTAATTATTAAATAATAACATTTATCATTCATTATGTTGTATCAATACTATGAATAGAATATATATTTATAATAATAATTTATTATTATGCCACATTACAATATTTAGTATATCAGTATGACATTTCATACTATTATAAGTCTCAGATTTGCCATGAATTGTCATTAAATGATTGTAGGTAAAGGGTCGCTGACTTATAATCAAAATCGTGAGACGAGTGCCTACAGAATTTTTTTTTACACTTCGGATAGGATGTATTATATTAAATAAAATTAATTTATAATCCATTAAGATCAAAATAGCGTAAAACTGAAAAAAAATGGGTGATGGAAATGGTGATTTTAATTAGTTAGCTGAATGACCAATATTCTTGTAAACACTGTACAATGTTGATCAAGTCTTACTCATACTCTGTGAAGGAGTGGAAGCGTGTGTCACCTGTGTATATATATATGCCACACAGTCAGGTGCTATTGTTAATAGACCTGGATCTGGAGAACTTTATCTCACATCTCAAAATATAATTAACTGATTTAACAAAACAATAATATATGTATTTGTTTCAACAAATTATATTTGTCGCATTAGATAAAATCACAAATATATTTTTTTATAATTTTGTAGATATAAGTGTTACTTTAACAAATTTTTTTTTGTCGTTTTTTTCCCTAATAAAATATAATAATAGTAGTTTTTAGTAGTGGCTTATGAGGTTCACGTAGTGGTGCACAAAAAATGTATAAGATATGCTATCTATGAAAAATGATGGTAAAAATATTAATTTTATAAATTTTTTTATAGGTAAATACCAAAATAATGTACCTACAAAGTACTCATCTAAATAAAAACAAACCACGCGTTATTACGGCACAATAAAAACGACCATGACCGAGTGGCCGAACGTTCTAAGGCATTAGTTGCGATGCACAGCATTGCCGGTTCAAACCTCAGTCATAGGCGGCACCTCTCTTCGGGCAAGTCACGGTGCCTGAGAGAGACCGACCACCATCCCCAACCCCGACCATGGCAGAAACCTACGGGTGCCCAAATAAAAATTATGTCAATTAGGTGTCCAAACTAGGCCTTCGGGCCTATTCCCAGACTACATACGCCATACGACAAAAAATCCATATACAATAAAAAAAAAAATAAAAACAAGTTCGGTGCACACATTAAATGTGCTTCAAACTACCATATATTACTAATCAACGTGTCTTTGCATGTACCTAATTCTTACACATGCACTTTCGCAAATTATTTAATCGTTTATAAACACACTTCTCACCATATAAGCTGCATAAACTTTTTTTTTTATTAATTTATATTTGTTTTAGTACAAAGATTATGCATAATTATAATCAATTATATTTATATGTAGTCTAATAAGAGAAATTTAATAAATTTTATAATTTTTTTGTTTTGGTGGTTCACATGCTCCTGTGCACCATACCACGAGCACCGCCATTGGTAGTATGAATAATAAAACATAAACAAAATGTACATGAGTGCGTAATTTTTCAAATTACTAAACACAACTAGATGCCATACAATTCTTACTGAAGTTTTTATGGTTAATAATTAACACATTAACTTTAAATTATTGTTATTAAAAAATAGTACACTTACAATGTGCCTGTCCAACCAGCATTACAATGACATGTATAATTGGCAATTCCATCAATGCACTCTGCTCCATTTTTACATTGATTAGACAAGCACTCATTAATATTTACAGAGCAGTCGTCAGCTTCATAACCAGGTTGACATTCACAAACATAGGACTCAGTAGCTTTTTTACATCTGATAAAATAAAAAAAACATTAAATGACAAATAGAAAGTGTATAATATAGTTTTTTCATTTTTACCTTCCGTCATTTTTACATTCAGAGTCATAGCAAAGCAAACAATCTAAATCAAAATGTTCAATGATTGAATTATGTGATAACATCACAAAATGATCGGTTTGATTGTTGGTATTAAGTTGAGATGGTGTAAAATAAGGTAACAACAAACCACCAATTCTTATTTCTCCAAGACAACCCTACACATTCACAACATAATGTATTAACAATTTTTTATATATATAATATATAAATTAAATACCTTATAAAATCCTCCCACAGAAGGTACATCATGTTGCATTGCATCTTCAAAATTCAATCTTAAGTCAGAATCAACTATATCTAATGAATTTGTATCTGCATCAGTCAAATATGTAGCATGTTCAACATTATTTCCTATTATATCATGATAGCGTTCTCCTCTTCCTGAGAAAACAAATTTATAATATTATTACAAAAATATTATACATATTATATAATATTAAAAATATTAATCAAATAAGAATTATGAATGATAAAGATATAAAAACAAAAGTAAATTTAAAATTGTCTAGTAACAAGAGATAATGAGAAATTTTGTATACCACTTTACTACTTTGATTGTTACAATGCTTATTGAATTGTTATGAAACTGAATTAAATGGAATTGTTAATTTTAAAGCAGTTTACTTTTATATATTTTGATAGTCTAACGTAAATGATATTATATTAATATTTTATTGATACACCAGTTCCAAAATAAAAATAAGGTATTCTAGTATAATATAATAATATAATATCAAACATTTACCTAAAAGTATTGTATTTGATGTAATTAATTC
This sequence comes from Aphis craccivora, assembly GCA_009835225.1. Lineage (NCBI taxonomy): Eukaryota > Metazoa > Arthropoda > Insecta > Hemiptera > Aphididae > Aphis > Aphis craccivora. The sequence continues at coordinate 35,956 of VUJU01000727.1, read as the reverse complement.
AATCCAGTTAGATAATGAGAAATTTCCAGCAATAAGAAACTGATTTGTGTCATCTATCGCACCAACCAAACCACCTTGAATTTTATTATCAGCTAATTTGAAAACAATAGTAGTCCACTCGGAATCTAAATGGTCTTTGTGCACTTGTTTAGTACTAATGGAACTATCTTTTTCCAATTTCCATGCAATTATAAACTATAAAATAGAAATATACTTTAAATTATTGTACAAAATAATAATATTTATAATAATATGACTTATTAAATTGTAATACCCGATCTTTATAAGCAATCATAGTGAAGAATGTAAACTCAGAATCACTGCTTTTTTTCTTGTTGGAAACATACATGATTGTTCCACCAGTTCTAGTTCGATAACTGACTTCAATATGAGTTAATGGAATAACCTGTTGTCCTTTAATAAAGCTGTACTGTAAAAGTGACTCAGTAGTATTTCGACTATCTAATGTAATATTGGCAACACATTCATATCCATGATTTAAATTTCTGCATTCACTGCCCAAAGGACAATCTTGAAGTTGGCAAAATTCCATTTCTTGACACTGTTTTCCTTTATAACCCAATGGACATTTACATGTAAAATCATTCCAGGTTACAGAACATACTCCATCATTATGACAAGGTTCTGAGCGGCATGTATTATCGGATAAGACGCCTTGTGCAATTTCATTTCGATTAAATGATACACTACCAAATGCTTTTGGTACAACTAAGTCTTTATTTTCAATTCCTAATGGATAAAACTCAACTACCATTATTTGAGATCCATTGCTTATCTATAAATTATAAACATTAAATTAAAATCATATTTATAACCTAAGTTTTGCAAAGAACTTAATTTTTTGATTTTCAAAAATTGTTGTTAAATGAGTACACAATGGGACTAGGATGGATGATACTATTCTTCAAGTAGAATAAAAATAATTTAATGATTTATAATTTATATGAATTATAAAAAAATGTTTACTCATTATTAAAGACTGGATTTATATTCTCTTAAAAATTTTAAAAATATGCAAAAATAATTAATGTATATCAATATATGCTTTAATATGCATTTTTACAATTTTTTTTTTACAACATTCAAAATAACAATTTACTATATATATAGGTATATAATATATATATATATAAAAACAATATTCCTTTGTTGTATGCAATGGCAAATATTTACTTTCTGAAGAATAAAAAATAAACTTGAAATATTATTTTAATTTTATTATAGAATTAACAAATAATAATATGTTTTTTTTTGTCACAATGATAAAAAAAAAGTGTAAAATATGTTCAAAAGCAATTTTTCCAGTACCATATTATTAAAATTAATAATAAATAAATATTTTTTCTCACAATTTACTAAATATTCTAAAATATGCTAAATGAAATTAATATTCTCTAATCTATAAAATATTCTCAAATATGCAAAAAAAAACTTTTTTCTACAAACTCAGAATTGAACGATTCGTCCACATTTTTTACTCTCATATGACTGCATAGACCCAGTAACGATATGTAAAAACATATAAATCCAGTCTTTACTCATTATTTAATACCCGATTAAATATTAAATACTCAATGATTTTACAAAACAAAAGAAGCAACCTGGACAGCAACTAGTTTATTCGGGCTATGGTCAGGCAACTCTAATTTGATGCCCCCAATAAGTCAACCTATGTTGTATCAATGTAACTAACCCAATGGGATTATATACATTGACACATTGTACTGTTTAACAAGTTAATAAAATTAGTTACAAATTTAAAATTCACGAGTTGACTAAATTTTTCAAGTTTTTTTTCCCAGCCGTTAATATCCGTGAAGTTTAATTGTGACTTTGTCTGAATTCTAAAAACCAATTTGCAATATTTACAAAATATATATATAATTTTCATATAAATTGTTTATAGTGAGAGAGGGGGGAAGACAACTTAACAGACATTATTTATGTATTATACAAACCTATAACATTATACATTTGTAATACGGGGATAAGACATGTGGATAATTTTTGTACATACATTTTCTAGTGAATACTAGATTTATTTATAATCAAAGAAAAATAAAATTTAAATAAATATAATTTTTAGTATTCATTAATTATTTATATTGATATCATGATAAACAAATCTAACATATAACCTATGATAACTGCATCATGTCTTTATTATATGGACATCTAGTACCTATCAGTAATTATTACATTAATAAAATCATTTAAGAAAAGTAAGTAATAGGAATAATTTGTAAAATAGATAAGAAGTTTCAGTGGTGATTAATAAAACTTGATTTACTACTGAAAATGATTAAGATCATCCTTACATTTTGATTCTGGGTACTGTTAACCTTCAGTAAGTTGTTCAGAAACAAGATAAAAATTTAAATTGATTAAACATAATACAATTTTCTTTGACATATTTTAATCATTTTAGATTTCAAAAATTTAAAATAAATATAAATATATAAATAATTTTAAATTAAATTTTTTTTTAATCTAATAGTGACAAATAGAAGTTAAATAAAATCCTATCACATAACTATCATCCAAAAAAAAAATATTATAACATGGTTAAAAATTAGTGTGGTATTTACCAATGGTTTTATAGAAAATAATAAATAATAATAATTTATTGTATATTACCTGTACATCTTGAATTATTCCTTTAAAATGAGGTATTCCATCAAACTTATCAGCTGTTGTTTGACGAATATGTCTTTCTATAGTATTAGGACGAGGTAAAATATTATCCATAACAATTAATGGGTCTGATAAATCACGTCTTGATGGTTTAGAAGATGGAAAACCTCCCAAGTATAAAACTTGGACATCAAGTTGACCTGTTGCACTTATAGTTTTTCTAAAATATTCTGTTCCATTGATTTTTACTTGAACTAATGTTATATTACGAACAACCTAAATAAATATATTTACGTATACAAATTATTTGTAATTAATTATATTTATCATTATGAATTTACTTTATGAGAATTGAGAATACTAAGTAAAAAAATAAGTCAAAGTTTATGACTTTAAAATCATAGGTTTACTTGTATTAAATGGTTATGTCCATCATCTAGTTTTACACCTCCAACAGTGTATGATTCAGGAGTGGCATTAAATTGTATTCTAACTAATAATTCACCACCTTCAAGTTCAGCTGCAATATGAGTTTCTTCAGAAAATGTAACCATTCCTGGCATAGATCCTAAATAAAATATAGCTCCTCGTGTTTGACGTGTTCGAATAAACATTGATATATCTACAATATTTCTAACAGCTCGTTTCGCAACAGCATATACGTTTACTGTGACAAGACTATTAGTAATATTTTCATGACCAAATGTTGCAGCTGGAAAACCTGTTTCAAAAAATGACATAAGTTTATCAATTATAACTATAAACTGTTTCATAAAAGAAAAATACTGCATTTTGACAAAAACCAGGTATTTTGTGCATCCCCGCACTGCCCTGCACCTAATAACAACCACATTTGACCTAACACAGTCTACAAACACTAAACAGTATCTTTCTTTTATGAGACAGACTATAGGTTTTAGATTCTGAACGAAGTGATGAATGTATTGATTTTACAATGATGTGTGTTTTTTTTTTTTGTGTCTGTGTACAGCATAACTAGTCAAAATAATGTTCCAATTTCAAACTTTGGGGGTGGTTTAGGATGTAAAAGTGAATATCCATGGTTCATTATAGAGGTCAAAAGTAAACATTTTCCAAAAGTTTTCAAAAAAATCGAGAAAAACAAAAAAAAAAAAATGACGGAAAAACAGGAATTTTTACGCAAAACCAGTTTTCGACCAAATCAATTTTGTTTATATGATTGTAATTCAAAAACTAATCACTGTAAATACTTGAAAGTTTCACCAAATGGCTATGTCAGTGTTATATCATGTTATATCTATATACAGTTAAATTTTCAAAAATTTTTGACTTTTTTTTTGAGTTATTTATAGACCATAGAAATTTCCGATGTTAATGAAAATTTTTTTTTGAAGTGTTGATAAAAAAATTTTAGATGACCAAAAACACTTGAAAATTTAAAACAAGGTTCCTTATGAGTTGTTCTTGTTGTAGCTAAAAAAAATTAAAAATCGTTAGTCACAATTTTTTTTTATAAGCGGTTATAGTTCAATTTTTACGAAATTTGTCGAAAATGCGAAAAATTGCAAGTAATTTTTAAGTTGAAAAATCATAAAATTTTTTGTGTTAATAACTAAGGATTAAAAATACAACACTTAGTTTTCCATAAGTGTTTCCTTCAAGTATCTATAGAGAAAACTCAAAGCATCATTATAGGAAAAATTTTAAGTGCGTTTGAATTTTAAATTTTTACGAAATACCGTAACGATAACGATTTATTCTCAAACGGTTTTAAATATTTGTTATAATTCAAAAAGTATAAGTCGTAGATACTTGAAAATTTTACCAGTTATTTAGATTGGCGTTTTCTTTATGTGATTTAATTTTCAAAATATTTTGAATTTTTTTTACCTATTTATAGACAACTAAAATTTTCTTTTTTTCTGAAAATTTTTTTTTTAAGTGTCGATAAAATTTTTTTGGCCCAATAAAAATACTTGAAAATTTAATACAAAGTTCCTCATAAGTTATTCTAATAGTGATTAAAAAAATATAAGAAGACATAGGCACATTTTTTTTATTAGCATTTGAAGTTCAAATATTGATAAAAATTCGTCAAAACCATGAATATTTGCAAATTATTTTGTAGATACCTGCCTATAATTCATAAAAATTTTTGTATAAGTAGCTAAGAGTTGAAAATTTAATAAGAGATTTTCCATAAGTTTAGCTTATAATAATTATAAAAGAACTTAAATTTTGGTATATTCAGGCCATTAAAACATAAACCACCTTTTTCACCAACCATTCGAAATTATATTCTAGGCTGACAAATCATCTCCGTTCAGAATAAAAAAAACTTACTGTATTGACAAGTATTTCCAAGATATGGTCTTTCACATGTACAACTGAATGTTTTCCATAAATCAGTACAATGACCACTATTATGACATGGATTGGGAAAGCATTGGTCATCTCTTTGACATCCAATATCAACATTAGTTAAACCTATAGTTGAACCTACTTTATCATCTGGTAAAACCTAAAAAAATATTTAATTATATTCTAGTTAGTATTTTATATTTTTATTCAATATATAATTTTTTTTCTAACCCATTGTCCATTTATAAGCAGATTCTCAATACAGCCAATAAAGAATGGAGGTCCATGAGGTAAAAGCCTCAAATTTGAAATAGTTCCACCAACATATGTAGTAGGGAAACTAGTATGTGTAAGATTAGCTCCTTCATTCAAATTAATAGGGTAAATAGTTTGTTCTTCGTTTGCAGACAATACTAAATGTGATGAATTAATAGCAACAAAAACCTTCACAGTAAAAAAAATAGTTTAGAATATTGATTTTTAATTATTAAGTTTTTTGAATGGGGTAGTTTACCTTTTGCCATTGGCTGTTGTTAAGTTCAGAACCAATAAATACTCCTTCCCACTTATTTAACAAACTTGAATGCAAATTCAAACGTCCTTTAACCAATTCTAATATGTAAAATGTAGATCCGCCACCAATTGCTAATAGACCACTTGGTAATGTTGTTTTAAATCTGAATGATATGTCATAGCCTTCATCTCTAGTGGTGTTGACCACAATACGAGACTCACCAGTTAGTGACATAGTAGTCGTCTAAAATAAAATTATTGGAATTAATAAATTAGTTAGTCTTTTTTTAAATTTTTTTTTAACTAACCTTATCACATATATGACCATGAAATCCATATGGACAAGTACAATTATAGCGATGTTCAGTCTCATCAAACAAATATGGTCTACAAGTTCCATTGTTTAAACATGGTTGTGGACCCTGACATCCAAATAATTCAACAGAACAATTTTTACCGCCATACTTTGGTATACAATCACAATAGTAACCAGCACGACGATCAATGCAAGTGCCATGATCACAAGGTCTATAAAATAATTATTTTTAAGTAAATAACATATCAATACAAAAATATTAATTCAATAAAATTCAAATGAATCATTTAATATAAATTATTTATAAATCATACTTGAATCTTTCACATTCATTAATGTCGATTTCACAATATACGCCTTCATAACCATCTTCACATGTACATATATAACCACCAATTCTATTTTCACATTGACCAAAAAGACATGGACTGCTTTCACATTCATTAATATCAATTTCACATTTAATACCCGTTGTACCAGGTAAACATAAACATTCAAATCTGAAATATTTATAGGAAAAATATTGTAAGTATATTATGTATTATATTAACAATATAATAATAAATAATATGTATTCTTTGATATTAATTATAGATCATATAATAACTACTTCCAAAAAAACAACTTTTAGACATCAAAATACAATAACTAGACTTGAAAAATCTTTAATAGTAAACAAATTATGATTCTTAAATATGTTTGGAATTTAAACGAAATAACAAATAAAATTAAGCAATTATCATATTGCCAATTATGTATGAAGCGAATTAGTTATTTGGATACCTTCTGTATGTAGTTATATAAATACACGTTTTTAACTAGTCTAAATTTGTAGAAGAAAAAGAAAAATGTGGTAGAGGTGTAAGTTATAAAATAAAATTTAAGAAAATAGATAGAAATAAAATAACTTTAAATGTAAAAGATAAATAATACTATTAATGATCAATTTTTGTATTTATCATAAAAATGATGGTAAAAATATCTTCATAAATTGTATTTACCCATTAGCTGTAGCATAATTGAACTCTTGTTGAAATATTGCTGATAAGTTATTGTTATCTTTTTGATTGTATAATGATATATTAGAGTGTTCAAGACAAGTGCCCCCAAATTGGCAAGGATTACTTTCACATTCATTTATATCAACTTCACAATTTTTTCCTAGAACAAATATTTATACAACAAATATAATAACTAAAATTAACATACTTGATGGTAATTTACTATTACCTGTATAACCAGCATAACACTTGCAAGAATAGTCTTTTATTCCATCTATACACGTTCCATTATTCTCACATAGGTTATGTATACAATCGTTTATATTCAACTCACAGTGATTTCCTACAATAAAAAAATGTTAACACTGTTGACTGTAGCATAATAATATTTATTTATTAATAATAATTGTACATGCCTTCAAATCCTGTATTAGTACAATTACAATCATAACTGTTAAGTCTGTCAATACATAAGCCCATATTTTGACACGGAGAAGACTAAAACCATACATTTATTTTAATTAAAATATTTTTTTTATTATTAAAGCAATAGATATACTAACTTCACAGTCATCAATATCTGTTTCGCAGAGCTTTCCAGTAAAGCCAATCGGACAAGAACACGAAAAAGATGCAATATTATCAATACAAGTAGCACCGTTAAAACAAGGATTTGAGTTACATTCATCGACATCAATATTACAAACTTTACCTAAAAATAAATTATATTGTTACAATACATATTTTAATTTTAATTTATTCAATACATACCAGTATACCCTGGAGGACAAATACAATTAAAACCATTAATTTTATTCTCACATGTAGCACCATTAAAACAAGGTTGTGACAAACATTCATCAAAATCTACATCACAATTATCACCAGAAAATCCTGGACGGCAAAAACATTGATAACTTCCTAATAACATTATTAGAATACAATACATATTATAATAATAAATAAACTTTATAATTAAAATAAAAAATAGTTTAACAAACCATTAGTATTAACACAAATTCCATAATTGCATACTTCTTTGTTGACCTCACATTCGTTTATATCTTGATCACAATTTATACCTAAATATTTATTTAATAAAAAATAAAATCTTTAAACTTAGTAGGTATTTATTATGTACTTCACCTGTAAAACCGGGTGTGCAATGACAAGTATAACCATCAGAACTTTCTATACAAGTAGAGTTATTTTTACAAACACGATCTCGACAATCGTTTAATAACTTTGAACAATTTTCTCCTGTATATCCTTCAGGACATTTGCACTCATAAGTATTAATACCATCAATGCAAACTTTTCCAATTGGACAAGTTCCCATTAAACATTCATTGATATTTACTTCACAGTTTTTACCTTCAAACCCTAAAATAAAATATTTAAAAAGATTAATAACTTATAAGTTAAAGATAATTCTATGTATTTACCTGGAGAACACTTGCAGTAATAATCTTTAAGTGAGGAAGTCTTATGTAAACAAGTGCCATTATTCAAACAAGGGCTAGGATTTTTAGTACAAGCATCAAATGGTAATTGACAGTAAGCACCCATATAGTTATCGGTACAGTTACACCGAAAACCATTAATAAGATCATGACATATTCCACCGTTTAAACATGGGTTGGACATACACTCATCAATATCTATTTGACACGTCTGACCTATAATATTTCATAATATAAACATAAATATTAAAATGTATACATAGAATATTTAAAATAAAAGAAATAGAACTGTTTGATTTTTTAACTAAATTTACATTCTATTTAATATAAGAAGTATTCTTTACAATGATTAGTTTTTGTCTGGGGATGCAAAAGCTAGAAACCAGGATTACTTATTTTATTAAATAAAGTTCAGTTAGAAAATTATTTAAAATAAGCATTATTTATTTTTAAAATTAAATGATTAATATAATTATAATATTTTTAAACCAACATATTATATACTCAATTAATAC
>VUJU01000727.1:0-27100 GCA_009835225.1 Aphis craccivora | reverse complement strand
ATGTATAAATGTATATATTTATCTTATAATGATTAAGAATGACTTGTATTTAAACATAAATATCTGTAGTTGTTTATTTAAGTGAATTAATAATCAACTTAAAATAAAATGATAATAAATTGTGTTAACAATATTTTCCGAAAGAATATGAGTGCAATTTTTAATTTTATCATAGCTCAACACAACAGTACCCATCGAAATACTAAATACGTGCATCCCTTATAATGCAAAAGTTTAATGTTTGTTATATTCATATTCTTTCGCAAAATACAGTACAGGTGAATGGTTTTAAAATATTGCTATATGCCTAAACATAATGAGAACTATTTGCAATGTTAAGAGACAAAAATAATATAGGATATGTGATTCCATTGTAACAATATTTGGCATAATTTAATTTTAATTGTAATAATATAATATTATTTGATTATTTGATTTAAAAAATGTAAAACATAAGATTCAACTAATATCAATTTCTTAAATTTTATGAAATCATAAAACAAATAGATCATACTTTTTTTTTTATAAATTTAAAAAAATCTAAATAATTTTTAACAGATTTTTTTATTATTACCAGTAAAACCTGGGGGACAAACACAATGAAAACTATCAGCTTCTTCTCCTAATGGAATGCAAGTCCCACCATGAGCACAAGTGTTTGGACTGCAAGCATGACCAGGATCACGTTGATTACATTGTTGCCCAGACCAACCAGGTTCACATTCACAATAGTACCCACCAGCCTACAAGTGATAAAATAATGTTGGTGATACCAGAAAGGTGTAAAGTGCTGTGATTTTAAAAAAGAAGCACACAATATGTTTAAAAACAGTTTTGGCTATCATAATACTTAAGGTGTTGCTGAGTACCATAATAAATATTAATAAAAGAATATTACACAAGATTTAGTATTTTATTAATCAATTGTATTCTATTCTGTCATATTTAACATAATATAACAACATATAAAAATTTACTATAGTATTTTAAGTATTAAAATATATTTATCTGAAAATATGAAAAATTTTAAAACTAATCTTAAGAACCTAGTATATAAATTTAAAAATGTTGGTCAACTATACTTTAATTAAATGATAGCCACTTCTGTATGAAAAGAATTAGTTTTTATTAAAAAGTTTACTATCAACATGAATCAACTCACATAATCATGACAAGACACAAAATGCTGACAAGGGTCTGAATTACATTTCATAGTCATAGTCATAGTCATAGTCATTTCACAATTTCGACCAGTAAAGCCAGCAGGGCATTTACATTCATAATTAGATCCTTGGGATATACATGTGCCAGAATTCATACAAGGCATGATCTTACAACCATCATCAGCATGCGAACGAGCCACTATAATACCATGCTCACAAAAAGCGCCTGTAATAATATTGTCTCAAAACTATACCCATGCAATATTGTGCAATAATTAACTACTCTTAATTTAAAAAAATTTCTAGTATTAACAAGTGATGATAAACATTTTCAAGTCTTTAATTAAAATTAACTAACAAATATAACATTATCATATACATATATTAAAATCATAAATTAATTGAATAAAAAATTCCTATAATAACTATTCTACAAAAACAATTTTTTAAATCTTTTTATGTATATGAAATAAATACCTGTGTATCCTGATGTACATGAACAATTAAACTGGCCATTTGGCAATACACCACATGAACCTCCATTTTGACAAGGATGGCTACTACAGACTGTTATTTCAGTACAATTAGGAGGAATACCTAATAATTAATTAAAAAGTAAATGAATAAATAAACAATTATATAAATAAAAGGTAGGTATTAGGATATTTTCTTTAAACATAAATTATTTTTCGATTAGTATAATACTATGTTCAAATTGAATTTAAAACAAATTAACAAGCCATTCATACGTTTTTATGGTAAAGTTTAGTTTTTAAGTAATATTTTTTTTCAATATATGCAATATTAAATAGTATACACTTTACACTTACATACATTTCATTGGTTAACTTAAATATAAAAATAACAAAAACTTTATACTGAGTGATTCTTTCACCTAACACTCATTATTTTTTTTAATATTTTTGAGAATATATTTTTACATAATTTCCAATCAAAATAAACAACATATTTAATCGCTTATAATTTTTTAAGTTTTTTACTTTTTTGAATACAAAATACATTTATAATTTTATAATCTGTTGCAGAATATTTTTTGTAATAATTCAATACATAAAATATAAAATGCAAGCGAATAGTTTATAATTATCAGTATTTAAAGTTTAGGTGAGCAGATAGAGTGATACAGGATATCTTTGAAAAATGTTGGTATACTACTAACCTCATCTAAACTTTAAAAACATATAACAGTTATAACTATTTAGCTGAATTGTTCAGATTTTCCGTGCATAGTTTTGAATTAAAATGTCATTATATATATTATGTTATAATTAGATACCTACATAATATAAATATTGAATAAAACCATGGCTTTCATTAAACAATAGGTTTTGAATTTTCTTTAGCAGCAATATCATTGCCAATAATCACCTGTATGTTGTTAGCCAAAACAGTAAAAACTTAAAAATTATAACAATAAAAATATTAAAATTTTGTTCAATTTATGTAAAAAAATTAATAAATTTTGAAGCAATGAATGTTGAATGATAAAATAATCACTCTATATAAGAATGATAAAATAAATTTAATACTAAAAAAGCTATAGGTTAATTAACTAATAAATTAATCACACTGTAAATGCCAAGAATAAAAGTAGAACAACTAGGGTTGTTAAGTTCACAAAGAAGTGTTTATAAAACATTTTAACACAATACTGTACATCTCGGTATATAATCAACAAAACTATATCAGATTCTTTTATACCATCAAATGAGAGTAAAACAATAACTGTCCAGTGTTCACTAGTTAAATATTGTATCTGACCACTGTAAATGGTAAGATCACCGTTTAACAACGACACCAATTTATAAATAATAATATGAACATAAACATAATAATTATAAATAATAAAATAAAATAGATCCACACATATATTCTGTTCCAAATAAGAAAACTTGTGCGCAAACAACCTTATTACGTGCCTAACCTATCAGAGTAAATTGTCTGCTACCACAATGTGGCAGTCGTCGCGTCAGCTGATACAACATGCGGCTTATTAGCCAACCCCCCCCTCCATGCACGAACACGTGTCTTATTATTTAGAGTAGAGAATAACAAAACTTAGGTTGAATTAATTATTATTAGAGTTCGGATTTATATGTAAATACATATTTTTACTATGACTTGATAAATTAATTTAGGAAAATGATAAATTCGTTTCAATGGATTTTCAATTAAATTAACTATATTTTATTTTACATATTTTTACATACATTGCCATAAGTACATATTTTTACATATTTCTCAATAATTCTATTTTTTCCTTTATATTTTAACAATTTGTTCATATATGATTTATTAATAATTATTAATTATATAGGTAGGTTTCCCATGTTTCCAAAAGTACAAAATATTTGTAGTAAAAAATGTTCGATATTTATGACCTTGATAAACGATAGATAAAGATTGAAAATTTAAAAATGCATGTTATCGTAAATTGTAATCAAGATAATTAATATTTTAATTTTTTTTAGCTTTTTTTATTTATATTTTATAATTTGTAATACCTTTATTAAATAATTTTACTATTTAAAATATAATTTGTTTCATTAGGAACTCATAAGGATATATTATGTAATTAAATATAAATAAATAAATCATATTAGTAAAATACATATTATGAGTTTTTAGCACATATTTATGTACATATTTTGGTAGGATAAATACATATAAATCCGAGCCCTAATTATTATAATATAAGATCACAAATATTCAATTTTCTTTGTTTTTTGTCATATAAAAAACAAATTATATATTATGATTTATGAATTTTCATTCGCAAACAAAATATATATTTAAGAATAAAAATGCTAGGTGGTTAATAAGAATGAAATATAATTATAAATATTTATTTACCGGTAAATCCTGATTTACAATGACATGAGTGTGATGCTACACCATCAACACAAATTGAGTTTATTGGGCATACAGCAGTTTCACAATCATCCACATCAATTTCACAATTTCTACCAACAAAACCTAGAGCACAACGACATTCATATGCTCCAACTTTATCTCTACATTGGCCACCATTTTGACAAGGATTTGATATACATTCATTTAAATCCTTTATAATACATAAAAATGAAAATGTATATTTATATTACATTTAATATTAAAAGAAAATATTTACTATTTCACAATTGATTCCTCCAAATCCCGATTGGCACTGGCAAGTATAACTTCCATAGTTATCAAAACAAACACCATGATTGAAACATGGATTTATTTCACACTCATTAATATTTGTTTCACAATTTATTCCTTTATACCTAAGTGCCAACAAATAAATATTAAATCAATGAATTGAAACAAATAAGAACTTTTTAAATACAAATTTACCCAGTTTTACTACAAGCACATGTATAATTATTCACACCGTCAATACATATACCTCCGTGTTGACAAGGACTTGACAAACATTCATTAATATTTATTTCACAGTCATCTCCTTTAAACCCTAAAATAAAAAAAAAATGCATAGTACATTATTAAATAATTTGTAACCATTTAATACATACAGAAATTATAAAAATGAATTTACCTGGTGCACAATTGCATTCATAACTTTTTCCTCCTGATGTTAATTTACATGTACCATTATTTCTACATGGATTATTATCACAAACATGTGCAGATAATTCGATTTCACAAAATTTACCTAAACAATAATATTAAAATAATTAAATATTAACAATTAAGTCCACATGAATAATGTTAAGTTAAATTCAAAATATATCACCAGTAAATCCTTGATCACAATGGCATATAAAATCTTCACCATATTTTATTTCTTCACACAGACCATGTATACAACGATTATTATTTTTTAAACATGGAGATCCTGAAATATACTTAATGGTTATTAAATTTTAATTCATAAAAATAAAACATTAGATTTACCATTATCAATTTCACAATTATTTCCAGAATATCTAGGATTACAGATACAATGGTATTTATTTTGCCTAGGAACACATACTCCATGCATCATACAAGGAGCATGAGAACAGTAATCGATACCCGTACCTGCAAATTAATAATTAATATTAAATATACAATATTTACATAAATAATTGGTACTTATTGGTGATTATGATACAATTTTATAGTAAACTCAATGATAAACAACAGCAGATCAACACTAAATTATATAATTTTAAGACAATTTTGTAATCTATAAAACCAAATAATATAATTATGGGAAAACCTAATTATATTATTTTATCTTAAAAATTTCAAAATTACAGTGGAACCTCGATAACTCAAACCTCTATAAGTCGAATTTTCGATAAATCGAAAATGCCTTGGCCCCTGCCTTACAATATATATTTTCTATATGTCAAATTTTCGATAACCTGAATTTTTTTTTGCCCCTAATTGATTTCAGTTGTCGAGATTCCACTGTATATTAACACAATGGTTTTACCAGAAAATTGTATAGGTAGTCATGATTAGTACCAAATTATTAAATATTAACTGTACATACATGACTGACTATTTAAAGGACAATGTCCCCAAACAACTTTATAAGCTTGATTTAATGATGAATTAAAAATAAAATTTGGGCCTTCTAATAAACAACCTTCAAAACCATCTCCTACTCTCAACCTAGATTGGTCAGTAGTAATTTCAGAATTTAAGATTTCTGAATTAAATGTTGAATTTGCGATAACCTAAAAAAAACAACAAATTATGATATAAGTATATATTTCAAATAATGTTGGATTATTTTAATTTTAAATACACATAAATAGTTATTTACTTGTTGTGAGCCATCAATAGAAATTGTTAATTCACCAAGCTTATAAATCATATTAACATTATGCCAAGAATTATCAAAAAAATCCCCCTGGATTTTAGATTCAAAATGTTTGTTTTGGAGAAACGTAGTAAATAACAAGCCATCATGAAAAACATCCACTGAAATTTGAGTATAAGGTAAGTCTTGTGTTTGTGAGAATATTTGTCCTCCAGAACAAGTCCTAAAGCTGAATCCTATGTGTCTGTACAATGAAATGGGAGGAAATAAATTTAACCAAGACGAACTATTGAAATATCCTTCTCTATATGCGCCTCCAGGCCTTTGAGCGTTTGTGCATATCAAATGTACAAATACATTTACTGAAAATAAAACATATAATTTATTAGTTCCATGTAACGTTATAAATGCTATATTATAAACGTTTTTAGCGAGGTTTTGAGTTAATCAATTAATTTACCCAGTCATGAAAAGCTTGTCACATGTCAATCTATTGTATTTTAATACAAATAAAATAACAAAAAACAAATGCCACTGGCTATACATTCCAATTTATATAACAACAATGAATGTACTTAATTAATTTTATTTACAATAAAATGAATAAATAATACTCAATGGGCCTAACCATACATCTTTATATGAAAAACTTCATGTTACAAGTTAAATTAACCCCAACAAAAACCAAGCTGTGAAAAAAGGTCAAGTTCTAAATTGCTCTCTCCCAAAAAAGTTGGCCTATCAAAGTAGAGAAATCAACATTATGACCAAGTCTGCTATTTTTTAATTCATCACCTCACTGCACTCCTATATTAAAGAGCAACACTCCTCTTTTATTTGTATTGTTTGACACTTGGCCAGTTTCTGAATGAGGCATAAACTAGACTTGGCTGCAATGTAGATACCACTTCTATGATTTGCTTTTTTTTTTAGAATAAATCTAAATCTTTTTCTTTTTTCTGGGTTCTCTAATCATAAGTGTAAAGTGGGTACATTCTACAATGATGTTCTATGCTTTACTCATAATCTGGCCAACTGTTAAACAATACAAATAAAAGAGGAGTGTTGCTATAGGTTTTATGTATTTTTTAAATTACTGCAAAAATAACTTATGAGAAACCTTACATGAAAATTTCAAATTTTAAGACTGAGCACAAAAATGTTATCAATATAAATGAAAACAACTAAGATTATTGAAATTTAATTGTGTATAGAAAATGTTAATTAAGTAATAATGGAATGTTTCCAGTTTATATGACTAATATTATTAAATAATAACACATTAATTAACACTGTAAGAATAGAGGAAGAATCATAACTATATACTTAAATACTTAATATTATTAAACTTTCAATTTCAATCACTTGTATAAAAAACCTCATTAAAAACTTAAAACATTTTCAAACCTTTGGCATAAGATTATAGGAATTTTTAACTACAAAATAATTTGTAAATATTTGTGATTTTGATAAGTTTTGTAAAAATTTAAATATTTCTAAAAAAAAAATTGTAACTATATTGTACCTTTGATAATTTTAATTAAGTAAAAGCATTGAAGTACTTATATTCAATTTTACAACTATTTAGAAAATTCAAACTTTTATATTTTGTACATAAAAAACCACAATATTTTGAAAATAATTTCAAGTCTATAAAATAATAACATAAATATTGGGTTAAAAATTCAAGACTGCAATTATGTATCTTGGAATTAAGTACAACATATAAGAAAACCAAATTAAATTTGTCGAAAACTAGTTTTATGTAAAAATATCAGATTTTTTTTAAGCTTTAATTTTTTTGTTCTTCCAAATTATTTTGTAAGCTACTAGAATTTTTTTACCCCTTAAAGTACCAACTAGATTAAATTTGCTAAAAACCACTCTTTTGAGTTGAAAATGTATGTAATTAATTTTACTGCTCAAAAAAGTTTGAACAGAAACGCAATAAAAAAAAAGTATAGTATTTATTTATAGGTATATACTATACTTATATATATATATATATATATATGAGTAATCACAGCTTTATAACTGGAAATAAAACTAAATTTCTACATATATACAGAAAAATTTTCATGTATTAAGTACCTATATATTTAAAATACATATAACTATAATGTGTACCTTAACATATAGGTAATATATATTATATAATATTACATAGTATGTACATATTAACATGTAATACTTATATGATATTAATCATACTAATAACTTGGTTAATGTGTTTACTATATGTTAAATATCAAACTTTAAACATCACATCGATTGTTAGCAGGTTAAGTTCTTTTAAAAATAAATATTCAACACGTTGACTGTGTACTGACGCCAGTTGGCATCATGAAGATCATTCAACAATGTGTTTGATACCATTTAGCGTCCAATATATATTTTAAGGAAATGGTTTATTATTTCCTATGAGTTTGCTGAATGTTATTTTTTTATTATTTAGCGTTATTAAACGCATGTTTTAAAATATAGTAGAACTCTGATTATCCGAACACTAATCAAACGAACGAGAAAAAAAGAAAGTCAGCGTTTTTTAGTTTTAAAATATGTCACATATTATAATTAAAGCTTATTTTGTTTCAGTTAAATATTTTAATAAAATTATTTGTTTATGGTTATGCATTTTAAATTATACCTATTACATACATATTAATAATAAACATATACATACAATTATATAACCTTTGATATGTCATAGGTAGTTATGTCAATCATCCGGATATTTGCTTATCCGGACCACCCTTGACATTAATTTCCGTATAATCGGAGTTCTACTGTATGTATTAATATGCCATTTGAACATAGTAAACATTATAGGTAATAAGGTTTGACTATGTTTACAGATACAAAACTATAATAAACTTAAACATTTTAATTTTAATAACAATAGGTAACTTCAAATTATCATAAAATTAAAATTAAGTATGTCAAATTATTTATTGTTTAAAAATCGGGGAGCAAGATAAATACTTAAATTGATAGGCTCCTAAGTACTAATTTTTTTATTTAGTAAATTATTCTTATTTTACTTAAGAGGATGTCTTATCAACATGTGTTGTTTCTATCTTAATATACATTATATAAGGAAATTTAATAATTATCAAACTTAAATGTAATAATTATCTAGGGTATTGTGAAGACTTATATTGATATTTTAATCCTGATTTTAATTTTTAAGTGAGTTATGTGTAATAGTTATGTTAAATATTAAGACTTTTAAATAAAAATATCAATAAAAAAGTCTATATGATGTTTTATGTTAGTAAAATAGAGATAACACATTTGGGTATGCCGTAGGTATTGTAAAAATTCATATCATTATTGCAACAAACTAATAAGCAATAATAATTTTGTTTAATGTAATTAAAACCAATAGATGCAAGAGTATAGGAATAACACTCGCAAATACTTCATATTAACTTAAGTTTTACTTAAAAACAAAATAATTAAACTAAACGTTAACTGATCAGAGATATTCAAATGTGATAATCCCTATTAAGCGTTCAGTGATCATTGACACAACTCATTTTTCTTGAGCACTTTGTACTTATATTTTGGACTGAACATAATGTACAAAACCGTTTAAAATGTATGCCCATTAATAGGTACAACTCACCAATTAAAATAATAGACCGCATTGTATTTCTTCAGTGTTTACATAGACGTAGCATAGTTTGATTGTACACGACGCCGTAATAATTGTTGTTGTACGTGTCGCTGGAGTGTGAGCTACGATGTTCAGATGTACAGCAGTAACAGTAGACGTTTCACAAGTCACAACACAAGTTGAAAATATTTTTTTAATGAAAAGAATACATGCATGCAGCGTACGATGAGTCGGTTAATTACTCATGTAAAATAACCAACTGCCATCAACAAAAGCAACACCCCACAACGGAAGGTAATAACGTTAACGTAATGGGTAAGTATAAGTAGTATGACACCGTACTCTGTAATTATCAACTTGTGTTATTATAATATGAATTAACAAATAGCGATAAACGGAAAAAGATAAACATTGGAATTTTGTTTTTGTTCGATTATCAAAGATGTTAAAAAAAAAATCTTTTAAGACCGAGGTTTCTTATTTTTAATTGTGGTCACCTGTAGTGGAGATATCTTATCACTTATTGGACAAGTGCTCATGCCTCATGGCTCATAGTAATCATTCATAATCCATAAATCTATAAAAAATATATTTTAACTTTTAAATGTATTTTTATACCTCTGCGTTTTAAATTATTCGTTGAATATTAAACTATCGTTATCAATATTTAATTTTTGCTTTTTTTACCATGGTGGCATGGTCCACGAGCACTAAGCATATATCTTTTTTTAACAACTAGTATGATTTCTATTTTTATATATTATTTGTAGTTTGTAGTGTTTGTACCTTGTTGAAAATTTAAATTCTTAAACTTATGGAATACCAATTTATGAACAAAGATTAGAAATAAAATTATAATTCTCTTAAAAATGCGTTGTTGTGCATGTTCAAATAAGACTTCTAAAACTTCTAAAATAAGTTTGTTTGGTGTACCGAAAACTGATACTTTAAAATCTGAATGGAAAAAGGCCTTAGGTGTTCGTCTTACGGCTAGTTCTAAAGTTTGCCGTGACCATTTCAAAGAGGAAGACATAATTGATACCTGGGTTTCTGGACAAGGATTAAATAAATACACAGTAAATATTAACAATCATAACAATTTAAATAATTGTTCAGTTAATTTATTGAATAATAATAATTTTTAGATTTCTTTAAAAAGACCAAAACTTCGTAATGGCGCGATTCCTATCAATATGAGGTCATTTCGTACTGATTCATCTGTATCTCAAGTAATTATATTTTTATTGAAAGTCAATTATGTACAAAACTCATAAAAGTTGTATAATATAGAATTTTAATTGTTTTAGAATGTTGAATCAAGTGTTGTACAAGTTAAATCACCAAATGAGGTTTTAATTTCAAACATAAACAATGAACATTGTTATTACAAAGTTAATGATAATATAACTGACGATACATCATCATTAAATGATTATACATCAATGCCATCTTCGCCAGAAATAATAGAAGTATAGAATATTTATACTTTATTAAATCCTCTGTGCCTTGAATTACAATAATCATATAATAATGTAACATATTAATTTTATAGGTAACACAAAATACATATTTTAAAGAAATAGTAGATCAAATAAATATATCTGATATTCCTAAAAAATGGTTTTATGATTATGAATGTGCAACCAAAAAACATAAAAGCATTAGTTTTCATAAATTGGGACCAGTCAGAGATGATTTTACTAGGAGTATAGAAAAACGATTAATTTTCACTATAGGTATGTTTTAATTTTTTTAAAAATATGAAGTTCAAAATATTATATATGAGTTCATTATACCTATACAATTTAAATTATTTTCAGATTTACAATTATTGCTTTTTGTTTATAACAAGAAAATCAATATATCTGACATTGGATACATTTCTGAAGAGAATACTGTGTATACATATGAAAATTTACTAAGTATAATTAAACAATTTGATGAAACTCTAGTATGTCAAGGTGCAATACCCTCAAACACAATAAATGATGTTAATGCTTCGTATGGCTACCAATTTGTTGAATCGTATGGAGTGTGGAGACATGTAAAATGCTCAACAATACTAACAGAGGATTATTCCAAAAATCGGTTATTAATTTTAAATTTAAATAATATTCTATTCTTTTTTCTAAAACTAATTATTTATTATTTTAAAATTTCAGTAATATGTGTGTTTGGTGTAGACGTTTGTGGTATATAATAAAAAATAGAAAGTTACGTATGAAAAATAACTTAACAACCCGGGTATTCTTTTCTCCAATGCAACAAAAGAAATATCAACAAATTAAAAGTCAAAAACTTTTAATGAACCAAAAATATTCTAGAGCAACAAAAAGAATTATTTTCCTTCAAAATAAGTTGAACGAAATAAAAACAAAAGTCAAAGAAATCTCTGGATCCAAACTCAAAGAGTTTTCAGATCTAGATATTAAAATATTATGATTCTGAACTGATGTGTGTCAGAGGAATAATTTTGATCATTAAATTGTGCTTCAAAATTTAACTGTTGCCTGCACTGAGGTACATTAAAGTTACACATAGTTGGATTGTTGGTAATACTAAAATATCAACTAATTTGGTAGCTGCTGCTAATTTCAGTGGGTATGCTACACATTCTATTTAGTACTTGACATGGGATTATATTTGTTTATCTTATGAGTCTGTATCTTATAAACTATAATATGTGTGTAATATAAGTATTATACTTATTATTGTAGTTAATTTAAAATTTAATTTTCACAAATGTCAAAAGATACATTTATCGAAAAGTATCAGACATTGTACCAATATAACTTCAACGTTATTAAACATTTAAAATTAACTTAAATGAAATTTTATTTTTTAGTTATAAAAAAATTCAAGAACTGCATAATTAAATATTAATTGTATTAGCTGATAATTTAAATAAGTTCTAATCAAAATGTTACTCAGATGCGGGAAGTGTGTTTATGTTGTATACGTCTTGTATCAATTATTATTTTATAATTAATTTATATCATAATGTATTGCTTAGTACAAGGGTGGCAAATATTTGAACGCTACGTGCCATAAATTACCTTTTTTTTCTAGTGTACTATCAGCTATGAAAAGTGTTATTGTATAATTAATAAATTTATATAAATATATATATATACTGGGTGTAACTCATCTATTTGATATTATTGCATTTGTCGAATAGATAAGTTATCTGTATATATGAAATAAAAATATTTTAATTTTTAACATGCCCTCAAAATTTTGCCACCTCCCTTTTTTTAGGGATTTGCCATCCCTAGCTTAGTATGTCATAATGTGGTTTCTAAAACCAAAAAGGTTAAGTGCAACAAGTGCAATTATCAAAATTGTTTATTTGATAATGTTTAATCTCTGACAAAAACATTGTAATTATGTAAAAGTGATTTAATTAGGTATTCATTAAGTAAGGTATTACGCAAAAATTTAACAAGAAAAAAATGTACACATTTTATTTTTTTATTTTTTTGACATTCCTAATGTAAAAACTGATGTAAATAGTAACAATATGATTTTTAAAATAGATTACTTACAGAAAATGTTAATCCTATTGATCAGCATAAAACTGATGATTATGACAGTTTAATAAATTCAGTATTTTACTGAACAGATTCGACATTTTGAACATTTTTTATGAAACTTAATCATATCAATACCTACTCTCAAACAAAATGAAATAGATACTTGAATCTAAAAAAAATAGTTATTAATAAATAAAATGATATCTACTAGACCAAAATCGCCTAATAATATACATTACATATTTATAAATGTTCATAAAAAATCAACTAAGAGTAAAATCGTCAAATATCTTGTAAAAAGTAGTGGTATTCAAATATTAAAAAACGTTATTTTAAGTGGTGATATGAACATTAATATTACAGAAAAGTAAAAAAAATAATTTAATAATAATAAAATAATTAATAATTTAATAATTATGTTGACTTTTAATTTAATCTTTATGCTAACGTTATACCACCATGCGTTTTTTGTCTTCAACATGAGTATTAAGTTAGATTAATCTAATATAGATAGTTAAAAACCTTTGGTCGCTCTTGAAGTAATGCAAAGGCAGTTCCCGCGGCGTCGTCGGTTCTAACACAAAAAAAAAAATAGTTAAAACACGGACTACCTATATCTTAGTTCGTGATTAAAAACCATTTTGATAATTATTATAAATTTTGTTAAGTTTTAAAAATAATAATTATAGGAACCCATTTTGCGGATAACTTTATTAACTCCGTGGTAGTACAGAACAGGCGCGGATCCAAGGGGGGCGAAGAGGGCGCACGCCCCCCAAATCCCTAAAATAGGTTTGTGTCATGTATATAATATATTGAGTTTTTAATTATTTCGTGGTTCATTACAACTACTAACTTATTACAGTATTATAAAATTACGAAAAATAAAATAATATTTATACTACCAATATAATTATGTGCATTTATAAAATGATTTTTTTTAATTTTTATTATTACTTTATTATTAATAAAACAAGATTGTTTTGTTAACTAGTGTCGTTCATTTTTCTTAGTATACCTTAAATTGCAAGTACTTAAAAATAATTACTTGAGAATGTTTTTTTTATTTTATTTATTCCTGAAGGCTAAAGGCCAACATAATTTTTGTTGCTATTACGTATTATGTCGCAATTTAGACAGCTTATAGTCGTAAGTATAAGGAAAATTTTGCGCCCCCTCCGTAAAACATTTCTGGATCCGCCCCTGGTACAGAATGAAAGTAAGATGACAGTATTTTTTTTTATTTGCATATAAAAAATAATGTGTAGCTGTCTAGGGCAGGGGCGGCCAAACAGTCGATCGCGAACAATTTCAAAGTTCATGTAAGAAATAGTTTTTAGGGCCACGTGCCCTATATGTTTTTTAATAATTATAGTTAATCAATAATAAAAAAAAATTTTCTATGGAAGTCGACCCTCAAAGGTGAAGTATATTTTTAGAAGATCGTGACCAAAAGAAATTTGGCCACCCCTGCCCCTAAGGACTAGGGTATATTATATAGGTATTAGTGTATTACGTATATTACCTATGTAATATGTATAATAGTCAAATATAAATAAGTACATTAATTGTAATATATTATAGTGTTTCAGTGTTTCACATCATTACAGTGTTTTTTGACTATTTACTTTATATAGGTATAATTTTATTCCGTTTTAATTTATTTATTTAAATTATTTTGTATTGCATGTAGTTATTAAATATTTTTTTAATATTTGTTGATATATAGTATCTACATGACTACATACAACCATTGATTATATATATACATAACTGAACCACGACAAAGTAGATAATTAATAAACTACTTTGTCATGGACTGAACATAAATTCATCTATAGCAATAAAATTATTAAAACTTATAAATTAGTAAATTACATTACATTATATCAAAAGTTGCTTTTACAATGGTTAGTGGTTAATGAAAAACTATGTAGGTATCATCAAATTACAAACCACTATAATGTTTGTTCTTTGCTATAATTGACATTAAAGTCCTAATAAAATATTTTATATTTATTTTATCACGATTAAAGTAAATCGCGAACGTATAAACGTCCGTGGTCCGTGAAGTAAATTAAGCAAAAATATTATTAGGTAATAATAGCCAATAGGTATAGACATTTATAAATTTGTAGCGGAAAATTTAAAATTAACTTGTTACAATATAATGGCGCTCAAACTCGAGTGTAAAGTGTACGATCAGTTTTTTTTATAAAGGGTTATAAACACGATTTAATTTAATTTTTTTAATTTTATATATTATTTTATTATACCTATTGTAATAATCATGACAAAATTATTTTGTCATGCTAATCACGAACTACTGTATATGTAGTAGTTCGTGATGCTAATAATATGTAATTGTAATAGTAATATTATTATTTATTATACACCTATGTCTAATGTCTATATTGTGAAATTATAGTTTCCAGACTGCAGCTGTTTACAAAACCATGATAAGTACCATCTATATCTATGATAAATACACAGATATAGAATATAGATATATCTGTGAATAAATATCAAATACATAATAATATTATCACGGTCTTACCATGGATACCTATTTTAAATTGTAATAAATAAGTAAATAAAAAATTGTTTTTTATATTGTGAAGTCTGTGGATAATAATTAACATTATTTAAACATAAATTATATTTACACCAAGACAGCAAGAATTAATATTTTGTAATAAATATGAATGTTTGGTGACATTTATTCGTTTAGTCCACGGTAGTAATGTAGTTTAATAGTATAACTATATAGTACAAGTATAGTTCTGTAGTTTAGTCTTATACTCTTACAGTTTGTAATCATTGGCTCTGCACTAGAAACTGCAAGTTGATCAGTCAAATTTCTATTTGATTCTTTAATTTTTTTATACCAACTATTTACTGGCTACTACGATTATGAGTATTTTCAATTGGATCAATAAAATATTAAATATCGACATCAAAAACACCAAGTAATTTTTATTGTAGACTGAAAAGATCATACAAGTTTATCTATTATAATGTACTATAGTTGATATTTTTTTATAGTCCAGATTTGCCTTCAGAATTTCAACTACCCACTGGTGATGCTGAAAATGTTAATGCTGAAATGCATAATTTAGAAATTAATAATTTTACTGGTAATTAATTTGCTCATTAAATATTGTGTAATATATATTTGTGTTTAATAATAACATATTATTAAAATGTATAGATTCATTCAGTAAAAGAAATCAATTTGATAATGATAGAAACATGTTTAATTTTGAAGTTTTCTTCCGTAATTTTGATGATATCTTCAGGAATTTTGAAGATACTTTTCAAAATTTTCAAAATCAATTTAATGAATCTAATATTTCTGCGAGTAAGTATTTATTTAGGATAAATTTAAGGTGCATAGGTAGGAATGTATGTATCATACAGTTATCCATATGCAACTCTTATAGGTTCTTCAACACTAAAATGTTATACAATTTCACATTAAAAAATAACTGAATAACCGCATATTATTTTATGAAAAAAACTTAAATTTTAATCTAAATATTGATGTTTATTGTTGTGAATTAAATAAATTTGTTGATATTGAAATTTTAAATAGTTGTTAGACGTCTAATTATTTTATTTTAACTATTTAAACAATAATAAGCTTAATGTGCTTCATAGGCATAGGGTTGTACAATTTGTTGAAGGGGCTTTAGCTCTTTTACTAACTACGCCTATGATGTGCTTAGTAAAAAATGTCCTTGTTTCTGAAATTAAAATTGTATTTAATTTTTATTATTATTTTTTTTTTACTTTAGTTTATATTATGTACATGGGTGATATTTAATCATTTTAATAAATATTTACTATGATTTATATTGGATTAATAACTATCTTTAATATCTCAATTAGGTAAAACAGAATAAAAAAATGTTCACAATATTTTTCTTTTAAATATACGGCAGATAAATTGTTTTAAATGATAAAAAAAACACAACTACATAGGTACTTCAATAGGTATTAAATACTTGTTTAGTTGCTAGTATAACAAAATTTATCTTTTATGGTAGTTAATATTTCAATATAACTAATATTAGTTTCTTTATTTTAATGTTGAAGCTAAGTAGTCATTATAAGAATAATTATATTTCCTAAACTTTGGTGTAATAGGTATATTGTATTTGGAAGAATAAATAGAAAATTTCCGTTTTCAAAAACAATTTTGGTTAATGATAATACGTCCAAGGAAGTTTGTAAAGAGAAAATTATAATACAGTTTTCATTATTTTTATTCTCGTAAAAAAAAAAAAAAATGCTCTTAATGTTTTTCATCAATTATACTCCTTGTATTACTTTTAGTAAAATGTCATCTTATTTTGAAATTTTTGGATAAATATTATAATGAATACAGTTATACACTGCAAACAATGCAAACACTTTAACATTGAATTTTTGTTTATAATATATCTTTTGTCTTTTATCTAATAAATTAATCACTTATAGTAATAATATATTTCATTCAATAATAATATTGAACACATATTTTGAAAATTCTTTAACAATAGGTATCTTAAATTTAAAATTTAAACTTTAAAATCGATAATGTTTATTTGTATTTCAGTTCCAATGAATCAACCAACAAATGTAGAAGACTTTAATGGTATACCAAAACAAAATTTTATAGCCCAAAGTACTTTTCTTAATCCTAGGTAAGTAACATCGATTTTTATTTATTCATTGTTTGTTTTAAACATTTTTGATTTCTTACAAAATTGAACATCTACATCAGTTCAAGACCATCAAGACCTTTGGACCAACCTTCAATAAACATAACAATAAAGAATTCTGGATCACAATATTTTGAGGTATGATATGTGTATATAATTTACTCAAATTTAGAATTTATTAGTTAATTTTTTCAACTTTTTACATTTTAAGAAATGTAATTTTATAAAAGAAAAAAATTGGGTACTTGTGCATTATCGCAACTACCTCGATGGCTCGATGTCGAATGCATGGCGTGTAATGCATGTCTGTTTAATGCGTGTATAATAATATAAAACTATCCAAAGCTTATGTCAATGTATTTATTGATAATGTTGTTAGCATAATTATGGGTATCGTTTTTTTTAACCCTGTGGCATACCTTAGGTGATGTTGCATAGCAAATCCAAAGATAATTTTGTTTTGAATGTCACTCGCGAGTGGCAACTTAGGCCCCTAGGCTCTAACTATCCCTAATAGAATTAGAAATAGAATTCAGTCACAAAACGCAAGATTAGAGTGGGATACGTCGTCGCTATAACCCATAATATGTGGCAATCGCTATAACACACAAGTACCAAAAGTTGAACTAATATAAAATATAAAATAAAATATTGTTATATATTAATTTATTAACTTTTTTATTAATTAATTTTCATTTATTTAGAACACTATTAAGTAGTTTAATAAGTAAAAACTAAATTATGTGTATAGGTACAATGTAACCTATCATTATATACACTCATTATTTTGAAATGTTCAACTTAGTACTTTGATTCATAATAATTCTATATTAAGCAATTACTATATTATAATTTATAATACTAAAATAATTTTAGCAGATATAAAATATTTTCTTATTGTATTTGTAATCTTCCCTTTTTCTTAATTTCCCTATATACATTTATAACTAGGTATGTTGTATTCAAGTATTTAATTTATTTATTTTATGGACTGGTTAAAATTGATATGATTAAATTAATGTATACAAGGTTTTTTGTTTTAAAAGTTAACACTATTTGTTTTAAAAACATCGAGCTTTAAAAGTCTACCTTGCTTATAATAATTAATTTGTAGCCTGGCAGTTCAATCTCAAGGTCTTCTTATGTATCTAAAAATTGGAATGGCAGAATAATTGAAAAAGAAACTTCCACTAATCAATTACAAAATGGAATTATTGAAACTGTTACTGTTATGAAAGACGGAAATAAACAATGTGTAGAAACAATAACAGAAAATTCAAAAACTGGAGAGAAAATGGAAAAACTACAATTATCCAATTTGGACCAAAGTAATTTTTTAACACATTTTTTTTTTCTAGTTATACATCATCACTACTTAATTTCACCTTTTTTTTATTATTTAAATATAGATGAATTGGATGAACTAAAAAAACAGTTTTCAAAATTATTCTAATAGCATAAATAAGTTTGTGAACTACACGTGTGAACACACGATTATAAAAATATAGTAGTTGTTAGTGTAAATAAACAAAATTGGATTGAATTATTGATTTTTGTAAAATATTATGCTATTAGGTACTATTATAGTTACAATATAATATATATTATGACGCTCAAAAATAAACTTTTAGTATTGACCTTGCCTTTGTATTTTAATACAAATATTTTCATTCCATATTAATCTCCACCTTAACCACCCTTAAACAAAAATTGTAGTCTTCCATTCAGTCCTGATAAGTGATCCTTGTCAAATAAAAAAGAATATTATGGCACTAAAATATTCATAATAAAATAGTATTAAGAAAATACCCACTTATTATAGCCACTGCTATCTAATAATGTTTATTATTATAATAATTAATCTTATTATTTTATACAAGCATATTTTTACTAAATTTTAATTAATTTTATTCGTGTAAAACTTATTTTGTATTATATGTTTTTGTATAATATATTTATATGTGTGATGCGAGTATGTGTCATGAAATACCCGCCAAATGATATATTTAAAATTAGATATCACATTATTTTATCGTATTGTATTATGTATATGTTAACACAACAGAGTCCAAAACCAATATGACTTTTTGGCGCCGGCTGTTATCACTAGTTAGCAAACTAGTTTATTATCTATCATGAACCACGGACTAAGATATACTTAGTATATCTTAGTCCGTGGTCCGTGAGTATAACTAAGTAATAAAATGAGTAACTAATTCGTCACCAAATAGCGTAGGTTAAAGGACGATTAAAGGAGTAATGCGTAACGGGATGAGATTAATCAAAATTATTCTCATAGGTTGCGCCAGATCCACTTAAAGGAGAGAAGCGTAACATTTACTGACCGTACTTCCCATACCCGCCCACCTAACAGTGTCCAGTCCTGTATATCTTAGACCTTAGTTCATGTTATCTATATCTGTGAAACAAATAGTTAATACACGTGTATCAATTATTCATTACTTATTTCATATTTGCTCATTACTAAAGGTCAATAATTCGATTATTTACTTTTTTTTTTTGCTGAATTAACTGGTTAATCTCAACCATTGTTGATAAAATCTTTCAAGTTTATGACTGAATTATAATGATGGACTCCTCGTTACCAGCATTAGACTTCACGTTGATAGATACGCATGGATTCAAGAAAAAGAAAAAGGTATCAGAAATTCATTTCACGATTTCTATTTATTAAATCTTGAAATCATATTAAATAGGTTTATTATTTAAAATGTATAGGTAAAACGAGTTCTACCAGACTGGCTCGCTAAACCTACTATTGTATCAGTCGATTTAAAACACCTAGACGTGCCCATTAATGGTATTCCAGAGCTGGACCCTGCTTTAGTTCAAAAGTTAAAAAATAAGGGATGTACACATTTTTTCCCAAGTAATTTAAATCTTAAATTAATTTTCATCACAATATGATCACAATATGTTTATTGCAGTTCAAAATCAATTAGTTCCGTGGATAATTAAGACACAAAAACATTGGGACTATAGATGGATTAGAGATGTGTGTATTTCAGCACCGACTGGCAGTGGAAAAACTCTCTCTTATGTTCTTCCTATTATACAGGTTTAGTTTGCCCCCTCATTAATAACAAAACTAATTCAGCATAGTAAATTTATATTTTAATATTGTTTTTATAGACATTAAAAACATTCTCTACACGTCAACTCCGTGCTCTCATTGTATTGCCAACTAAAGACTTAGCTGTCCAAGTATTCAAAGTGTTTTTATATTATATTAAAAATGCGTTTAATTTGAGAGTGCTTCTTTTAGAATCCAAAAATATGACTTTAGAAAAAGAAAAAGAAAGAATTTTGCAATATGGTATTCAAATTTTAAATTACAAAGAGCAATAATCTAAATTTATAAATTTAAATATTACTATAGCTATTTAATAATTATAGATAGCAGTATTGGATGGATAGACCTAGTAGATATCTTAGTTACCACTCCAGGAAGACTAGTTGATCATTTATATTACACTAAAGGTTTTTCTTTAAAAAATCTTAGGTTTCTTGTCTTGGATGAAGCTGATAGTTTTACCAATATTTTGCAAAATGATTGGCTATGTAAAGTTAACGATAGCTTAGGTAAGTCCCATCAATAACTGTTTTACTTTTTCTATAGTAAATTAAATTTTTAAATAAACTGAGGCATTATTTTTGTTTAGCATATAATGGGCCTACAATATGTACTTTAAATACCTTAAACGAGTCACCACAAAGAACACAGAGATTATTATTTTCAGCAACTCTTACTCAAGATCCTGAAAAATTAAAGTTTCTTAAACTCTTTGAACCTAAATTGTTTACATCAATTGTAAAAAGAAAAAATACTCAATTGCCTACAGGTAATTTTAACTTAAATATTATGATGACGATAAAGTTTAAAATCTAATTAATTTAAATTTATAACAGATACACTTGTCACGGACGAACCTGTACGAGGCGACTTTGTTGGAAAATACACAACACCCAATGAACTCAAAGAATACATGGTGTTGTGTCCAGAAGAAAATAAACCTCTAACACTTTATCATTTGATAAGAAGTAAAGGTTTAAAGAGGGTAATTTGTTTTGTCAAATCAAAAATAGAAGTACATCGTTTAACTCGACTTTTATGCAAACTCTGTGAATTTGATGAAAATAATTCGCCATTAAGAGTTAATGAAATTTCTTCAGATATATCTCAAAAAGTTCATTCAAGTTACATTAAACAATTTTCAGATGGAAAAATTGATGTGTAAGTTTTCATATTATATATTTTAATTTTTTTTTTTTTATTATTAATCAATTTTTGGTTTATTGTTATAGACTTATTTGTACAGATTCATTAGCTCGAGGCATAGATATAGAACGAATATCTTGTGTTATTTTATACAACGTGCCAAAATATCCAAAAAACTACATACATCGAATTGGTAGAACAGCGCGTGCTGGGCATAAAGGAAAAGCTATTACATTTGTCACTCCAGAACATGTAAATTTATTACTTTAATATATATTGTATCAAATTTCTTATTGTTTAAAATTTATGTTATTTATAGAAAGAGCTCTTTGATAACGTTTTAAATTCTGCGGGTAAAACTAGTTTGAAAAATATGAAAGTTAAGATTTCTGACTTGGAACAATATGAACAAATGTATATAGATGCATTAAAAGCTATAAAAACTGAATCAACTGTAAGTATAAGTTCTAACTTGCATTTAATTATTTTAACTATATACTATTTTATTTATTAATGATATTTTGTTATATGTAAATTAGCAAAAACCAAAAAATATTAACAAAAAAAGATTGAGGAAGAACAAACAACTCAAAAAGTAATATGTACATAAGTTTTTTTTTACTATTTACAAATAGTATTGATGAATATAAATTATTTTATCAACATTTTATAATTGTATTTTATTTTATCCCTTTTTTATGAGTCTAATTAGTACTAATAACTAAGGAAAATAATTTACATGTAACGTTTTACTAACTAAATGTAAACTATAATACATTTTGACTTTTAGTTGTTTAAAAATTACTAACTGCTGTAGGAGTGAAGCAGAATATGAATTTTTTGCAATTGTTAAGTGCATCCCTGGATTCTAATCATGAATTAAGACCTTAGGTATATCTTAATCCGTGATGCTAACTATTAAAAGAAAACAAGAAATAATACACAAACATATAAATTCTAAATACTAAAAATACAAATTGTTGAGCACTAAACAAAATGACGATGCCGTAGATTTTCTAAAAAAAATTATCGTTTTTGATTTTAAATTGAGTTAACACGTTTACTGTGTATTGACACTAATTTTATTGGCCTCTAATATATTATTTAAGTAAGTGGTTTATAATTACCTATGCGTTGCTGAATTTTATTTTATTATTATTTAGATTGACTAAATATGTATTTATACGGCATTTAAATGTAGGACTATTTAGGAGCAATTTTTTATATTATTTTTAGAAAAGTGATATACTTACTAGATGATAACTACTAAAAGACATATGCAGTTAACGTTAAAGTTATTTTTGTAATGAATAGTTTGTTGAACTAATTTAGTTATTGTTAAATGTTACAACTGATTATTATTTGAATTATAATAATTAATATTTGTTATTTATGAATTATTACATAATGCGATTCGGTTTATATACTGCTTTAAAATAAGAAAATATGATATTAAATTATGAAGGTTGATAAATATTTTTAATTATGATGGTTTTGAATGTTGCCAACAATTATATAGCCTATTAGCTGCTTAAAGTACAATTTAGAGCATTGAACGAGTTAGTTATGAATTTATGATAATTGTAAACCGTCATAAAATGGATGTAAACATTTAATGTTAATAGTTTATGAAAGTATAATGTTTTTTGAGTTCAAAAGTAATAAAAAGTTATAGCAATATAATGTTCTGTAGTGTTAAAAAGTAGTTATAACTTATAATTATTTTCATTGAATGAGCTTTATCATGTCTGACTCGTATTCATATTTCATATTTCTATTCCATCCTTAATTCTTATTATAAATTTTAAGATATATCACACGACATAATATGTTCAATCGTTCAATATAATATGTATTATGTGATAGGTATTCTATGGCATTATCGAATATTGAATAATTAATACCAATTAATTATGAGTAGTATGACTCTTATCTATAAGTAATAACTAATAAGTATACTCACCAATAACTATAGAATAAAAATGAATAATTAGGATGGGAATGATGGTATATTGAATAGATAAGGTTTTTAAAAAAAAATTGCACAAATATGACATCCTTAAATGTTAAATTATTTACTTATTCAGACAGAAATTTTAATAAATATTTAACATTATACAATTTAAAGAAATAAACTAATATTTTTAGATAAAATGTTCAAATAAATGTATCGATAATGACGATAACACATTAGAATACAAGCCATTCAGCTACAACAAAATGAATGCAAAGTTATTTTTATATCTAATTTCATAACAAATTGAATGTAATATAATAATAGTAATAATAATTGGCACACTGATTTTGAGTTTATTTTAATAAAAATGTTAAAAGTGCCTTTATATAATATATAATATTATTCTACAAAGTTTATGCAAGAAACGCGTGACCCTGTCAGAAGGTGCACCTAAATTAGGTTGAGACCAAATAAATTAGTAAAAATGTTTTTTTTTTCATTTTTAAACGATTAATGTATGTTCAGTCTTAATTCTATTATCACAAAAGACAAATAATGTTTTATATATAATATACTAAACGAAGTTAATAACAAGTTTCGTATAAAATTTAACAATTTACAACATGTTCAATAATGTAATATAATGTTTTGTATTGTGCAAGTGTAAAGGCCTATACATATACAATATATACTACACATTACTATGATTATTATAATTATTATTACTATATTATGTAGGTATATGACTATAAACACTGTCGAATAAAATTTAGCTGACTATAAATATATATAATATACATATATTATAATAGGTGCGTCGATTTAAATATTGTACAATATGACAAGAACGAAACGAAAACGAGACGAACGATGTAGTAGCCAGCAGGTACCTAGCTGTAAGTAGAATGCGTTTAAGAACGCAAAAACAGAGTTCGAAGTCATCTTATAATAATTATAATATAATGTTTATATTGAAGTTTTAAATCGTCGACCAGAGCATCGGGAATATATTTTAGTGTCTAGTCTCCGACGAAGAGATCGCCGAAAAACAATTAACCTAGTTATTTTTTTCGATATTCTTAAACGGAAAACTAGGTACTTTGCCGTGGTTTTTCTTTGAACACGTAATTATTTGTCATTTTACCTTGCATGTATAATTCGCATGTGTATAAAAGACTGACAAACATACTAACTTATACATCAGTATTAAAAAAAAAAAAAATTGTTTTTCTTTAAATACCTAACCATTTTTTACACAGAATATACCGACCGCAGGTTTTTTACATTTATCTGTTCTTTCCACATTATACACATCGGTTAGGATAAGCGACTTATGTATACACGACTTATGTATAGGGGAGGTTATTAAATAAAAATAAACCCGTTGCGGAAGGGGTCGTTTTCCGGGCAGGAAGTAGGTATAAGTACCTACCCCCCAACCTATAATGCATAAAAATATTTCGACGAACTTGGAGTTCCCTATCTGGTACGTTTACATAATAAAATACTAGGATTATGGTTGTGTACGTCTATATTTACAGAACGTGATGGGAAGAAACGCGCACGTCGAAAGACGACGCTGCAAGACTATTCCCCCCACCTCCTCCTGCATTCTCATTACAATGCGGTAAATCATAACAGAAAGTGACGGTGTTTAAATGTGTATAGTGCGAATACTGCGAATCATACCATCCGGATTGAAATAGATATCGTCACTGTTGACCGCTGTTCAATCCGGATTATAGACGGTCAGTTGTTTTATAAACGAACGAAAAATACGAAAAATCTGTTTTAAGATTGAAATAACCGAATGGTAATTTTTTCGATTTTACTTTCTATATGCCTAGGTACAGAATAATATGCGGTTTTTAAACATAATATTAACCAATACACATTGAGTAATGCATTACATTCGATGCACGCGTGTCCGAGAAAAATGTCAAAAGTCAGGGTAAATATTTGGATAGACAGTGTCCAGAATGAATCAGAAATTCGGATTATTATAATAAAATAATTTATTTTAATCGGATGATCGTCCGGCACTAGATTTAATATTATAATGATATTAATTCATATTAATTCAACCCGCGGATGCACGTGCCTCATTTATATTTTTTATTTTTATCATTATCATGTGATGGTGAGAGGAGGGGAGGGGTCAGTGCTGTACAATAACTTGGATACAAGGTACCTATGTACTTATATTATAATAAGTGATTCGTTTAACGTAAAAAAACTCATTATTTCTAAAACTATTAATGTTTTTGAAAACATTTTTTTTTTTGCATAATTTTCTGAAATAATAAGCGTCTTACGGTAACCAGATCACAAACAGTGCGGTGATGTCGCTTAAAATATATTAGCTAATATTAAGGTAGGTACTCAAAAGGCGTTATCCTCCGCGAGGAAGGCTACGACTGTAGGGTGAGCGTGACGGACGCGACCGCTTCGTTGAGCATGGCGACCACCTGATCGTGTCCCATGCCGTCCACTGACACGCCGTCGACTGCCAAAATCCTGTCGCCGCGGCATAGCCCGCTCGAGTCGGCTGCGCTGCCGGAGAACACAGTCTTGACGTAAATCGGCAGGTGGCCGTGACCGCCGACGATACTGAATCCGAATCCATCCATCCTACGTACCATCGTCACAGTGCGCGTTTCTTCCATAGACGCCGCCGAGTCGCTGTTTGATCGTAATAATAACGAAAAAGAAAAAAAAATACAAAAACATGATATCAATTAATCGATAAAATAATATTATTGCATCATATAATAATAGGTTCTATTATAAATGTATGTACATATAGCCGATAGGTAGTTAGATAGTGCTTGTCTTGTCGGCGGGGAGGGGGAGGGCGTAAGGTAACGGAATGTTCTAATTAAATTTTCACATTGTTCTAGCGTACCTACACCCTTAATATTTTCAAATTATGGCATATCGGGCAGTATTTTTTATTTAAGTTTGCTTTTTCATACATAAGGAACATTCTTTTTTTTTTTTTTTTTCATTAAAATATATTACAATCTGTTTACACATGAGACAATAAGTAACAATGATGATAGTGATTAAAGAAGGCATGAAACACATGAAGAGGAGACTGTC
>VUJU01000726.1:45541-85911 GCA_009835225.1 Aphis craccivora | reverse complement strand
AACAAAGATTTTTAGCCTACATTTGGTTAAGGTGTGACAAGAAAAAGAGATTTTACATACATTACATTTGGTACAATTTTACATAGATGGGTATTTACAATGGGTGGTTTGATTTTATGCTATTGAAGAATATACTGATTGCGGCTGTGTTATAAATATATTATATTTATTAAATGTATAATAATATACACATTAAATATGACATCGATTGGATTAGGAACACTATTGTCATTATTGTCCTTGAAAATCAAAACTTAAAACTTCTACTCTATCATAATATTATAGTATGATTATGAGAGAATGAGAGTAAAATCCAAATTACGGGTTTATCGATACGATCGGTGTAATAATATGTTATTGCGTAGTAAAGCTGTAGTAAACCTGGTACACACTTTTTGTCCTAGTGCTAAAAGGCTTGTAATTATTTATATATTATATATATATATATATTACTTTATGTTTCCAAATGTCGTAAGACACGTAACATAATGGCTATGTTGCCATCAACTAATAAGTTTAAACTTTTTTTGTGTTTCAAAAAACAAGAAAAACGAAACACGTATCGATAAAACTGCAATGTGTATTAATAAATTGTAGCAATTGGTAACCAACATAGTGACTGGTTGCTTTATTCCAAGCCACGTGTTCAGAAATTTTTTTTCGAATTAAATTTGTTGGTATGATGTATACAGTATGCGTATAAATAGTTTATTTCAACGAAACAAAAACAACCGGCAATACCTGTAAAAATTTGAGTAATACATTGTTACCAAGGCAATTAGTATAACGTAGTTTCCTCTTCACTATAATATAGTAAGTCACTACCAGTCGATGTAATCCCTATGGCAATTTGGCAAAGTTATGATTGTATTAACGAGGTCTCGGGTAGGTATATACTCGACCTCGGTGCGTGTAACATTAACGCTAAAGATCAGGGTTACATTATTCATGTAAAGTACTCGATTCTCGACATAGAGAAATGCATATAACACACACATCGTATATTTTCTGATATCGATAAAATAATTAAAGACAGATAATGTAAAATAATGACGTATAAAGAATATGAGGGTTACCGATCTGGGTATGGTGTGACGACGTGTCGCCAGTGTGGGTGTTCGCTGATGGCCGCCTTGCTGATCGTCTCGGAATCTTCTCCGCTGTCGTTATTTCTGTTCGTGTCACTCACACTCCCGCCAAGCACACATCGGTCATTAGGTATTAAACACTACGATGCGCATATACTGTAAAACCTTAGGTTGACTTGTCGGTCCCGCTCACCATTCCTCACACATCTGTAGCCGTAACCTACCTAGGTTAGCAATGATAGACTAATCGATAGACAGAGATCGTTACACTAGTTGTTAAGTGATTTTATTACTATTTATGCTTTTGAGTCCGATTTAACTCAATGTCGTAACTAAAAACCTTTTAAAAATAAAACATAAAACCGTTTCCATTCGAATAATATTCTTACCTACACCTTAAACACATTACACGCCCGACTACTTGACATTTTATTTTATAAATAATTCGAATAATTTAAAATAAGTAATATTTTTTTAGGTATGGCTTAATTTTAATAATTAGCAATTATTAAAATAAATGTAATGATACAGATTCGAATACGCTAAATATATTTTTTTTTCTTAAGGAACTAGGTCATTTTTCGGATATCCGAAAATTCATGCCTACCTACTTCCCGTTTTCAAATGACGTTTGTTATTAGTGAACGCTACCTCAATTTTGCTCAATATTTTTATTTACGTAGCGTATAATAATAGTGTCGAAGTACGCGAAATTATTGTACGCTGCGATATCGTTATTGTGCTTGTACAATAATATTGTACGGGCGTATAACCGGCGTGCGATGTACAATAAAAAAAACTATAAAGTACCTACGGCGTATAATACGGTGCTTTTGACAGAATAAGGCGAATAAGCGCATTGCAGCCGCGTCGCGTCGGCGGCGACCTTGAAACGCGGACGTACGATTTCCACAAACTCGCATTATAATCGTAATAAGAGTAATAATGACCTGCAGCAACGTCGGCGTGCAGTAACATAGCAGTTGTTGTAGTAGTATTGCTGTACGAGTGTGTATAAAATAATATAATAAATAATAATAATGTAACCCGTAATATATCGTTATAATAGTCGTTATTGCCGCGTACACGATACCTGCGCGTGTTTTTCGTATACTTTTTATCGTATGGCGGACGCGAAATGTATTATGTTATTACCTACATGATTATTATTCCGAGCGACGACGTCAGAAACCCGACAACCGTCGAATAATTCGAGGATATCCGCAGTCTCCCCCTCCCTCATCCACCGCCCGCAACACGAAAACCGATATTATTACGTTATTGAATTGAGAATATTTTTCAGTTTGACATTATAATTACACGTTAGCCGCCGTCGTCAAAGCAGTCCCAAACTCCCAAATTTTACGTGACCAGAGCCAATGCTGGGTCCCCTCAATCATCAACAACACGATATGATGAAAAATATATAAAGGTATACACACAGAATGGTCACTGAGATATTATTCGCAAAATAATATTAATATGATCGACCAAGGTCGTTCAAATTCGTGATGTCTGTGTCAATATAATATAATATAAACTTAAAATCTTCGGCTGCAGTAGGTACATTAAAATAATAAAACACTTCTGTGTGCCGTGTAGACATAACGAATTTTTCTAAAAAAAATTACGTATACTTGTAAAATTATACTATTCGAACTCTCTCTGGCACCGTGACAATAATAAAATATGATAATTATCGTCATAAGCTGTTGGTTTATTTTTTTTCACTCTATCTATTATACAATAATTTTAAATGCAAATAAACAAATTAATATTCTTTGACTCAAACTATCACAACTATATAATGAGCAATTAAAAGGAATACTGCTTATGTATAGTATAATAGGTATGTAGGATCATTTTTTTAGCAAAATATTTTGTTATTAGATTTTAAAAAAATGATTAAATTTTGATAATATCTTATTTCTACTTACAAACTTTAAACTTATAGAGTTAAAAAATTGTTTATGTTAATTACATGACGTGTGTATTAAACAGTTTTAAATTATTGCTAATTTAAAAAAGTCGAGTTAATCATTTCTACAAGCTGTCATCACTACTGTATGTCTTAGTGACGCCGTTAGTGTATAATATAATATATTATCATTCTTTTTTTTCATAATATAATAATAATAATATTATTATTATGATTATCACGGCGAAAAATCTATTATTTTATGATTCGACGTAGATGTAATCTTCGCGGTCGTCTTCTCGTCATTCGCAATATCGTTCCGGTCGCGCGTATTATATAAAATATAATATCTATTTATATATATATATCATCTGCAGTATAGTCTATGCCTAATATTGTACAGTTTCTATCCGTTCGATCACACATATCGGAATGACGTGAACGTTATTATTACGTGTTTGGTTATATACGATATATATATATGTGCACTATGCGCTGTACGGGTTTGCAGTGTGCACGTGTGTTCGTTTATTGTGTTAAATGAACCGGGCGAATCTCGTACACGGTAGTCGTAGGAAATAATATACATATACCTACATATTGTATACCTTTACTTATATATTATACATATTATTATTGTTTGCGGTCCAGCGGCGGATCGCCGTACACCGCCGACGACTAGTCCAATGGCGCATTGAATAATATAATAATAATATTCATTTTTTTTTTTTGGGTCTTCAATTTTATATTCCTCTATTCTTTACCGTATTGCCAAATTCCAATATATATATATATATAATGCTAATAAACGTTAAGACGTGTAATACGCCTCCTATAGTCCTATCGTCTTTGGAATTCCATTGGCCATCGCGCCAATATAATATATAATAACAATAATATAACGAGATCGATTCGACGCGCACCGCGACGTCCACTGGCTATATGTAAGACGTATACCTGCATACGCCTATTATTATATTATGTAGGTACAATACAATGAACGGTCCGAGGGGATTCCGTCTGAAACGAGCGCACATTGCGTATGGGTATGATATGGGTACCTATACGCGTTATTCTGCAGCAACGGACGGATTCGGTCGAAATCACGACGATGATAATATAGTAGGTATAATAATAAAAAGTGTTCTGCCGGCGAGCAAGTGCTCACTTCGTCCCTGCGGCGTAATTGCGGGAAACAAACGGCGGCGGCGGGCGAAAAGCATATATGATATTATATTATAACCCGCCGTGTTCGGACCACCCCCGAATTAGGTATATTATATATTATGTGTTGTTTATTTTTATTTTTTTAACACAGCATTGACGTGATATGTGAGAAAACTAAACACCGCGCCATTATACGTTTTAAGTTACAACCGCCGCGGTACGATCATAAAATAATATAATATCACACGGTAAATAATACCCATCATAATGTGGGTGAAAAAAATAAACACAACAGATTTACAACGAAATTCATTGTGTCACTCGGCTACTGTAGTTGGTACTTGGAATACGTAGACACGCGTCAACGACATATACCTAATACATTAATAATATATTTCGAGATGACGTACATAGAAAATAACTTTTTGTCTATAAAACGTTTGTCCTTTTAGCAATAGTTAAGTATAATTTACGTAGGGTATCTATAACAGCGCAAACATCGTCGAGAATATTTTTTGATATGGCCATGGTAAAAAATCCTGACTTGATCATCTCGATCGCGGGGAAGTACGAGGGGAAAACAATTCGACAGTATAAACTATAGTCTACAGGTATGTAGTATGTACTATGTATAGGTAGGTACTGTTGCAAGAAACCATGTAGGTTAAACATAAACGTTTATAATAAATATATTATACCTACGTTTCAAGTTTCAGATAAAGCGCGGCCGTTCTATCGATTAGCTACCTATGCATAATAATACTTATATAACTGTATAGTGGTTTTACATTTTGAAAATGCCAAAAAAATGTTTACCTCAAATTTTAGCGGAAGGGGTGAGGCAGGACTTGTGATTTTTTTTTTTGCCAGTTTTTGCGGTACATCAATGTTATCTTAATGTGGCTGTACAGACTCCTCCTCGCAATATCGTATACCTATAATACTATATACACATTTTGTATCTGCTGTATAAGACACCTGTATTGTATGTATAGTTGATTAATGTGCGGGGTACCTATAATATGTATACAATATGTTACGTACGGATATAGTCGATGATATTGAATATTCCCGAGGGTGTCGCAAACGTTTCGAAAGACACAAGGAATGATAAAACAGACAAACAAAACAAAAAAAAAAAAACCTCGTGCGAATAAACGTGTACACGGGTGCAATATACATGTATAAAGTCCGCATA
Organism: Aphis craccivora; assembly: GCA_009835225.1. Classification (NCBI taxonomy): domain Eukaryota; kingdom Metazoa; phylum Arthropoda; class Insecta; order Hemiptera; family Aphididae; genus Aphis; species Aphis craccivora. Next base: position 80,540 of record VUJU01000726.1, on the reverse strand, counting down.
TAGCAGTGTACCTATATAGCCTGGCTGTGATGTCTATAATGAAAACAACAAAACTATAGAACCATATGGAAATGTCACGGTGTAAGTGTATATATAAGGCATGAATAATGGTATATTACAATACACATAAGTACCTATACATACTCGTTGTAATATACATACTATATACGTACATATATATATATATATATATATATATTATAAGTGTGCAAAAAACACGTCGGATGTCGATACGTATATAAAGGTTTACTGCAAATTATGTATATCATACTCTTTGCAAATATATAACGACATTAATACTATAGCGCGGTATATACATAGTGCAATATACAGGGTGCGTTCACGTGTAATATTTTATATTATATATATACAGGATGGATTCTTTTGACAGCTTTGAACACTCCCCAAAAGGATAAAATAATATAATAGTTTTTGAAAATAATTCTTTTTTCTAATTTGGAGTCTTTACAAAACACGATGTTTAAAATATTTAAATAAGTATTCTATTTTTCCACTGTTATGAGTTCTGAAGTGGTGAACCAATATACATTTTAAAGGACATCTCTGTGTCTCTCCACCACATAATCGTCGTACATTTAAAGAATACAATATAATACCTATATAAACGACTAATTAATTTCTGTATAATAATAAAATAAATCGTGTAAAAATAATATTTTCACAAAAGTTAGTTTTGAGATGAGATAATATAATTGTTTGCAATTAAAATAAACACGCTGCAGTATACGTGTTTTTTCATTACTTTCTATCTGAGTACTGAAACTCATAGTAACATATATAAATAAACATACTTGATTAAAATTAGTATCGTGATCGTATAAACTATTTTCAAAGAATCGCAGATATCCAGAAATAAAATAAATGATTTGATAATTATATGGTTTTTTAATAGAATGTAATAAAATTATAATACAGTAATACTAGTAGTAATGACTTTTTTAAAGTCATACTTCAAAAACCTCTGTCATACCTACCTCCTATATTATGCAATTAGCATATTTATTTATTCATAATATGTTTTACATTCATTTAATTCATCATTAACTAAAATGGGTCAGCGCAAAATTCTATTAACAATGTTATAAACAAGCAAAGCTGGGCAAGTTAATTTTTTTTATTAACTCAAAACTATCTGATGATTATTCGGTATTAGTATAGTTAGTAGTTCTATCTACCTAATCTACTAGTACTTCATAGATGTATTTCGTAATCAATAAAATAACACAAAATATTTCTGACTTGGAAAAGAAATCGATTGGAATATTATTAAATAAAAAATTTAAAGCAAAATAAATCGAGTTCAACGAAACTGTATTTAGTTGATTTCTGATCAATTAGGTTAGTAGTTAAATTCAAAACTAACTATAGTTAAGTTAAAAATTGAAAAAAAATAACTTTTTAGTTCGTATTTATATTAATTCTAAATTTCTAAAGGATATTATACTAGGTATATAATAAACATAATGCCCAACTACTACATAACAAAATCATAACATCGGAATACACTCTAAAAAAAATATACTAGGTGTTTGAAAAAATGTTCTAGTCACGATAATATTATTATATATCCTAAACGCTACACATTAGTACGGTACACGCGGTTCCAATAAATCAATAATTGATAATAATATGTTCACTGAGTCCATCATCAGTAGTATACCTTATCCGCTGAGTATTATAAACGGTTCGTAAAACGTGCAATCTATAAGTCTATAATAATATATTAGTATAATACAGGTACAAATATTTTACCGTATAGGTACACGGGGGCGTGTACGTGTATTCGTAAACGGGTGGAATAAACCTTCAGGATTTACGATACTACCGCTTTGCAGCAATCGTAGCCATTGGCCATTTGCCAAAATATTTGGAACGAAGGTTTTCTCACTCCTCGGGCGGCTAACGATATGGCGGTCAACTATATATATTATCACGGCGAGAATTATATACGTTTCACGGTAGCGCGAAACGGTTGTGTGTGTGTGTGTGTGAAGAGGTCAGTGTTTCAGTGTAATAAGTGTACATAAACATTTTATATTATAGAACAACAATATTGTGTTGTATCTCTTGCGCCATACTGCAAAATCACTTCAGATAGATATTTTAATCGAAAGAAAAACATTTCAACAGTAAGCCCTTAAAAATAAATCGAAGTAGGAACTATTATATGTCCTGCTGTTCTGCGTTCATAATTTTTTATAAACTAATTACATACTGATCATTTTATAAAAGTGAAAAATGATATAGCGATGGGTTATATTATATTATACCTATTTTCAATTTCCATAATAGTATAATTACAAGTAACAACAATTGTATACCGCTATTAACTATAATAATAATAATAATAATAAATAGTTTAGATACAAGATGAAAGAATAGAAAAAAATCCTATTGTAGATTAAGTAAATTCTGAAAATAAACAAAAAAAATCTGACTAACAACCTGCCCGTAGTATAGATAATTTTAAAATTAGTCCGGAAAAAATGCACAAATCGGCCTTGAATAGAGCCACTGAGGACTTAAACATATACACTGTTTACCGTAACCAAATAGGATAAGAATAAGTGCATGTTATTTTAAACGTGAACTTGGTCGCTTCTCCTACTCAACGATCAAATCAACTATACTATTTAATTTGTGTAAATAAATATGGTAAACGTAATTTCTCTATATTTTCTTATTTTTTATACTTCTTGGAAGGGGGGGCAGAAAATACAAAATAACAAACGCTGCCTTAACATGGCAGGATAGTATCTTTCCTAAAAGCGTTTTAGGAAAAATGGGTATCCCGTAGCCTGGAAATTAAGCGGTTCGGTGTCATTATATCGTGCGAAGCTAATGTTTTGATACAGCTGAGTATACGATATGTGTGCATTTCTGTTATGATACAATTTATGGGTATTAATAATTATATTAACATGGGTTGTGCCCCACCAACCGTGTACACATTATAGTTCCGGATTTCCCTTTCGCTTCCGTTTTCCCATGCCCGATATCGTATGATGTATATACATTTCATATTATATATATCTGTATATACCTCAACGGCTCCAAACTTGCATTGGTATATAATATATAAATAAATATAATGTATATATACATAATATTATAATATTATACGTGTGTATTTCAAACCAAAAACCAGTTTTACTTATCACACTAGTCTGGTAGTTCGACATGACCTTGCGGGCACCTCTGTGTCGGGAAACTATAAAATAATGCGGTTTGCTCGAAACGGCAGCGGCGACGGCACCGTTCTTCGTTCGGAGTATTGTAGGACCCACTCGCTGCGCAGACCGCCGCCAAGGCCGGTCAGACTGGTAAAATGCGTACACCGTACACGTAAAAAATATATTAAATATAATAATATATATATATATATATAAGTATAGATATAAACGACAACAACACACGATACGCGTTTGTCCGCTAAAAACTCGCGTCAGTCGAATTAAAATGTTGGTCATCGCTTCCTGAATGGCTAATGAAGCGCACACGCACGCACGCTAACCAGCACTGGTGTGCGAGCTCACAATAATAATATTAATATTAATATTTTTTAATGTAGGTATTATATATTATATTATTATATTAATAATATAACGACGGGCGACGTGTTCCGAATAGTAGTCGTCATCGTGATGTGTGTCAAATTGACATTCTTCAACCGTAATTCGTCGTACTTGGCCAGACCCGACGAAATTGATATTATATATATTTACTATTACATTCGACGGTGCGGCTAACCAGTCGTGCGATGAAATAATACTAAAGAGAAAAAGTTTTTTTTTTTGTTTTTTAAACGCTTAATTTTAATTAAGTTTGCGGATTTAAAACACTGTAGTTTGATCGAAATATAACTTTCCGTCACGCGTACTATATATGTATAGTTATGTCTCCGACCGTAGGCCATCTATGAATTCTTTCACTCGAACCAAAACCTTTTTGGGTTTCACGAACAACATCTCCTGTAACACATAATATTCATCATGGATATAATTATACGACCCCAAAACGATTCGCGTATTGTAATTGTAATTGTATGTGCGGTTTAGTCAGTGCCGGACCACATTACTACACTTGATTACTGTTGTTTCTTAGATCTATCTGATGGCTTGTGTATACAGACGTGACTAACCCTTCATCGCCAACCCCTTCGGTGTAATTTTTGTGCATAATTTTTTACTCCCATAATATAGTTAATCTGATGGATGCTAACTCAAACCAATAATGGTACCAAATCAATTCTATAATTAATGTGATCGATAGACTATTCTATAAACTTTAGATGTTGGTTTTGCGGATGGATCTGACATTGCAAGGTGTATCGTGAAAATGTAATATGCGTACTGCGTATAGCTTAGGTGTAAAAATGTTTATAATCTCCGCAATCGGCTCTATATAGGTGCAGTATTTACCATATCGCCTTGGCCACTTACTATACCGCCACCATCACAACCCACGTCACGGTAACCTGCAATATATATAAATATATGTGTATTCGCGCACTTACCCTAGCCAATCTAGACGGAGGATCCACCGGATTTTTTACGTAATCCATGAACTCCACCATGTCTTCGAAGTTAACAGAGCAGCCGTTTTCGGTATCCGTGAATCTGCAATGGTATAATATATAGTATATACATTATAAACCAATTTTTTGGTCACGGATATAACATAATTTTGCTATAAGCACAATGCGTATAGGTGTTCTGTTGATCGAAATTTGATGTCATAATGCGTTCCGCTTAGTTATGATTATTTTTTTTTTTTAATTTTACTTTTAGATTTGATTTCAATTTACGAGTAACGAAAATCTATTATAATTATCATTTATCGCCCGAACCATATCGATCTACATTCTACACTATTGTATTATCTAACTAACATAATAATATGACGAATTGGAAATATTGATTATTGCAGTAAACAACAACAAAATTAAATATTATAGACATAATACGACCGATAGCGACACAGCAATTAATTTGTACGATATAAGTGTTATACGCATCGTCAAACATATTTGTAAATAACATTTTCAATATGGGGAAAATATTATTCATTAATTTAACACTGTCGACTGCTATTCCACACGTTGATGGTACAGTTTGTCGTCCGATAATTTATTCATAAAATTATTTTTACCGTCTATAATGAATATCAACACTACGGTGACAACGTGGATGCAACAAAAGTTGATTTGAAAAAAAAAATATGGTAAATATGGCAATTGTGTGTAAGAAAAATAAAACTAGATTAAACTTGATTAAAATATATTATTTTATATTGGTTTTTAAAATATGTTTATTGTTTGTACCAAAAATGGCATTTCAATAAACTTTTATTAATGTGCTTAAAATTATTTGACAATATTTAACGGAGCGTATTGTTAATTATTCTGAATTTAATAATCGTAGGCAATTCGTAGCCCGTAGGTTAGATAGTAATTTATAAACGATTGGAAATAAAAAAGTTAAACTATATATTTTTAGAAAATAGTAGTGTTATCTGTTCTTATCACTTTATCACAATACAGGTACATCGACAGACAACAAAATGAGAATTTTTTTCATTTTTAGATGGAAATGCCGAAATGGGTGAAATTTTAAGTGCGTAGGTATACATAATATTTTTCAATGCTTACTTATTAACGAGAATATTAGTTATTTCCTCATTCAGTGGAACTCTATTGCTTTTCATTGCCTTGATTGCTTCACTGCATACAATGTATCCTACTCGATCGGATTTTGATTTTCTAGATCTGAAATTATTCTTTAAACCGTCAAAGTGTATAAAACGGCCTTTTCTCATGGCGTCTTGCACTGAGCTTCTAAGCACATCATCCGTAAAAGGTTCGAATGGGTCTGGGCGTTTGTGTTTTAGTGCGAGTACTACTCCATTATGAGGATTCAATTCTCCATCAAAGGACAATACGTTTCTGAATTCATCTCTGTCCACCAATTCACGATCTTGAAAATATTTCGTTTGAAATTCTTCCAAACTTTGGAATCGATTGTTTATCACTTCACGCGTTTTGCTTCTAACTGTTACCAAATTACTGTGTGAAAACTGAAAGAATTAATTTTATATTAAAGGTCACTTGATTTTTTTCATATTTACTTCTTTTGGATTATCCATCATGAACTGCAATGTCTTATCGTCGATATCTGTAATAGTAAATTTGAATTCGTCAATACAAATATTAACTCCTACTGCTAACTGATGAAAAATGAATAAATCCGCCGGGTTTTGGTTCGCACTGAACCCACGTTTTGAACGAAACATTCCACCACGCATTCCTTGAAAAAATCATATTAGTATAAATTAATAATAAAACAATGTACTTACACAAAGTAAGATTAATAAATTATTATTTTCAATAGTATATATATAAATAATAAAAGGAGGGAAGTACCTATAAGTAACCGTTATACTATATCCAATAATTTATACAGTTGTAGGTGTTAAGTATACTTTATCATTTTGATAGTATATCATTATAATATGTATATACTATATAGGTTATTTAAATCCAATGATATCCACAATTGTATAAGAAAAATAATTATTATATTATATTACTAATTGCTTATATTACTAAGTGTATTTTATGATATATTTATACTCATCTATTAAAAAAAATCGTGCAGTGTAGGGTTAAAGTTATTAATATATGATATTGTTAGTAATAGTGTACAAATTATATGGTCATCAGTTATATGGTTAACTTACAAATAGGCAAATATGTAATAGGTTTAAAATTAATCTAAATATTTTTTAAATGTCATTGTGTATTATAACAATATAAGCTTAAGTTTCGTGATAAATATTTTCAAATTAACAATAAAATAAATAAAACCATTATTCTTCGTTTAAATATATAATTTTAATTAAATTTTAACTAAATATTGTGTTTATAATTTGTTAGTTTTAGCAACCAACTGAAAAAAAAAAATAATAATAATTTTAAAATTTAAACTGTTTATGAGGATTATTGTATTAAATTTTTAAGCTTTATGACTAAGCAACATTTTTTATAGGAATTTATATTTAAAAATTCAATTTTTAGCGTCTATATAAATAACTATTAAAGAGCATCAATATTTAAATACTAAAATAATTAATAATAATTTTATCAACATTTTAACTTCAGATGCTTATAAAATATATTTGTAGAATTAAGTTTATTTATTTATTTTTTATAATTCCATTTAATACAACATCGATGAATTTGTTTTTGAATTTTAAAATCTTATATAGATATATTAATATTAAACATTTTTAACAAAAAAAAAAAATCAAAATTTTCACAATTTTTCCAATACTTAAAAAATCCTAACTTATTGCGTTTATAAAAAATATAATGTATAATAATATATAAGATATTATATTATGTATTCGATTAAGTTTGGATTAAACTTTCAAGCTTAAGACCCAGTTTTTAGTGACATTTACGATTAATAAAAAAAAAACTAAAAAATCGAAAAATTAAATTTTTATATAAATTATCTAGTCAAATTAAAATTAATTATTTTAAAAATTATAATATATAAAGAAAATGCTAAAGTTTGGTGAACATTATGTAAAATAATTTCAGATCTAAAACTTACCTGAATTTGTTTCTCTATATTCATATATAGCGAATTCTGTATCATCCAAATAATACTTCAACATGAAATTTCTTCCTCGGTTAATCGGATCATCTGTTATCATTTTAATGAGAAATCCAAATATTATATCTGTACCTCCATATTTTATCAAACGTTTTCTAAGTACTTCATCATAATTTTTCAAAATAATTTCTACTCGCTTTTGATTCAAAATTTCTTCTTCAATTTCCTTCATTGTTTTAGGAGCTTCTATTGGATCGAAGGTTTCTAAAATAAAACTCAACATAGTTAGATATAAATGTTTTTTTTATCATAATACGATGTTTATTTTAAAAGAAGTGTAAATATTTTCTAAAAAATCTAAAACTATAGAATAACTTTAATGAGTTTTGTACACACATTTACGATATTATTGTAGTACAATATTTTAGTTATAATACACTTTTGTGCAGCTTTCTATGTATTACATTTTATATTATATAGAAGCAACACAATAATGGTAACATGAGCACCTAATACGTATAATAATAATATACATATTTCTGTTAACATTATAATGTTGAAAATAATTTTTTAATTGGGAAAGTAAGTAAACGCTCGGCTGTACAGTAGATACCGAGTGTAAAAATTCCAATAAGAATCTAATAGTATTGTTTTTAATGTGACACAATAGTAAAAACAACGATAATAATTTATTTAAATTTAATTTTTCGTTGATAGAATTATATTACAATTATTTTTTTAATTAGATTTTAATCTGTTGAGTACACTCACCTAAACGGTATACATTTCTATAAAAGCTTTTGGTACATTCATCGCACCAGAACAATACGACAGAACGACCATACACGTTTAAAACTTGTCCTATGAACAAATCTGTACAATGATAATACGACACTTTTTGCTCATCCCCAATCTGAGTGTCCATAGTATAGTAAAACGAATTTTTGTTTGTCGACATAACGTTCAGTATGTCTTGTTTGACATTATAACCAGGTTGTAAACACCACGGGCCTTCCTGGAAATGAAACAAACACGTTTAAACAATAGTATTTAATAATATATTGTATATCGCACGGCGATGTGTCTCGAAACACATGTTAACCGCTGTAAAATAATCATGAGAATTCGATAAATACAAGTAAAAAACTAGTAAAATACTTTTGCGTTTTGTCTTATCGTTCAGTGTTTAGGACCCAATCGATTCAACTCGTTACATTATTTATATATCTACCTTTAACTATGTACTATGTAATATATTTAAATACGATATTATGTAGTACAATTTATGCTTACTGTCGGTAACCGTTGTCTTTTCACAACCATTTTGTGACGTATTCCAGTGACTTTTGTTTCGTCAACGATTTCTTCGACCAACTCCATCGTGTCGTCGATGAGGTAATAGAGAACTTCGTAGAAATGCAGTTCGCCCTCCATTTGGTCACGGTTGTCCCAATAGCCCCTAAATCGCAATATCAGACTGTCGTAGCCGTTTGGTGGTTGGTTCCGATTTAAATTCGGCTTAGTTTTTATCGATACGTCCAGATCGGCCTGGAAAGAGGTCATGCGACATTAGAACGATGTCGACTAATATTGTAGCGATACAAATATTATATTATTATCATCATATTATTTGGAATACTCCACTGATCACACATATAATAATATAATATACTGATCGGCGATCGCATTGCGCAAAATAATACAGTAGGTACTTCACTTTTTTCCTGTACTCAAAATATGGATCTTCGGGAATCTGTTCGTTGTCTTTCGCAGGAACTCCCATCGTGTGCAGAAAGTCCCTAGTAAATGCGTCAACGCCTGTGATTCTTAACTCTTTTCCATAAAATATGACCGTAGTACCGACGACTAAATCGGGTAGCCTGTAATAGGGCCCAGTTTCTTGATCGCAGCCGGGTAACGGTATTTTTTGTTTTTTTATGAAACAACCTATGGCCGATTTAATTAATATAATAAAATACAAACGTAATTTTCAAATTTAATACATATTTTAAACTTGTTATACGTGTTTTATAATAAGAAAGGTTATTACCCTTCAACATTTTACTTCGATCGCTATGGGTTCTATCATAATTATTAAATATTTTTAATTATTTAAATGTTCTATAGTTGTATAATATTACAATATAATTGTATGATAATTATTTTCTTTTTTCCTCAAGTTAATTGTGTTTTATACAATTTGAATTTTTTTTTTTATTTATTTAAACCCGTTATGTATTTTTAACTTAGTAGGTATAATGATTTGTGCAAGGACCTTGTGGATAGCCGCTATTCGGTTTCATCGGTTCGTTTACTTGAATTGTTTCGTCCACCAAAAAATAAATGATCTTTAGCCGTTTTAGCATGTAATCTATTCCTCCGGAACTTCCACGGCCTGACTTTTTGTGATATGCGTAAAAAGTGAGAACCTATAATTTACAACATAACCGTGTATTCGTTCAATCCGCATTACTCGTTACTCCGTTTATAAATATAAATTTATTTTTATTTTCGATTAGTGTAGAATTTGTATTGTATTGATGATTCTAGTTCAGTACACAAACCGTACAGCCGTGTCGTTTTAAACGGATCGAGACCAATAAGTAAAACGATACCCAAAACTGCCACAGAAACGGACGTTTACTTTGTTTGTAATGAAATCGAATTTCGCATAACAGAAAAAAAAAATAAAGAAAACTACAAAAACGAACCTTTCGCACTGCGAAGTATTGATCGGAGTACATTTCTCGTGCACACGCACTGTCCTCATCACTAACCTTTTACTCGTATAGAGCTACCTGCAAAATTTCAGCGAGGCGGCCGATAATAATCGAAACTCGAGAACATTCAGAAATAATTCCATACACATTTATTTATACACAGTTGAACCTATCTAGCCCATCAATCTGCTGTCCGCGATTGGAATCATTTTGTAGCGTGTATATAAATAAAACGTATAGGTAACAACGATATATTAAATTACAGCGTGATATCCTATAATGTATATGTATATATATGTACACAGATGACAGGTACCTAACTCGTGTATTATTTTCCCTTCTAGTGATTACTAAAAGAATATGTTATATATTATTATGTATTATAGCATATTCTATACACCGCATGTGCTTGTTGAATTCGTAGGTATTTATTATTACATCAGTCTGTTAGTTGATTTGGTTTGTACTTCGGAAGTATATAATATATATATATATATATTTTACCTCTTTATCGTCAAACGCCAACCAATTACGCATGTTAATGACGTTGTGGCCTTTGGCCAACATAACCATGGCTACGTCTGCATCGCAGAACAATGTTTCTTTTTTTTTTTCTATCGATTTGATGAATCTCACGTTGTCTATGCATTCTAAATCACTCCCTATTGGATATTTATCTTTGATTTCCTGTAAAAATTCAAAAGTCGTAAGTCTTGATATATTGAATACTATATGTTTATGTGTATATATGTATATGTATATTATATAAATTTATAACTTTTATAAATGTATAAAATAAACCGTCAAAAAAACGAATGTCGTTTGAAATCGCGAACATTCTTCTTTATAATATAATTACTGTGTTCAACTAGATTTTTTGTTTATCTTATTTTTCTACAAACCCATTTAAAGAAACAATAAAAGTAATGAAAGGCAACAGTAATTTTATTTTTGCCTGGTATGTTCCACGACTTACAGACTTATGCACTGGATAATACAATATGTTATTTTAAAATAATCTGTGAACAATTTCCAAATATACTAGAAAAATTTAACAAATTCGTAAAATTTGTCCTTATCATATAATGTTCCCGATATATTTTATAACCAATCTAAATAGAAGGTACAATCCGCGTGACAGGAAAGTGAGAACTATTGTAACTTTTTAATGCGATAATAACGTCACGCAAATAAAATATATAAATAACACAACGCTACCTGTAACTGTAAAATATCACGATCGACGAATGTAAAAGACAAGTAACTACGTTAGAATATGTATAAAAAAAAAAGAATCTCTATTCACGTGTTGAACACGTTTGTTCATTTCTGTGCAACGCCATCGAGTGCCGTCATAATATTATTAAACTTGTAGTTATAAATTTAATAAAAAATAGAATATAGAACCTAATATAGAACAGTTTAGTAATGACATTGGAAAAACTAAATACAAATGAGAAAAATGCAAATGGAATGTTTTTAATGACGAAAAGTATAATAATTGTATTATGGACTCAACTTCTGAAATATTTCCTCCTTCTCGACTCGTATTTTATAATACCTATATATATATATATATATANNNATTATAAATAGCGTGCGTTAATCCCCTTGTTATATAGTGTGTTTAAGAAAATATTCGCAAACTGTCCAAGAGAAAATTTCTATAAAAATGTCTTTAGTTTTAGTTGAAGTAGAAATTTCAATTCTTAACCAAAATTAACCAACATAAATAATATCATGACTAAAAAATTATAGAAAAAACTGCAAAAACAAATATGAAGATTTGAATTTTGAATACATAAAATGTTTTATTTATTAACTTTTTCAAACAACTATTAATAATACAGTACATTATACAAATTCATCAAATTAATAAAATATTTCAGTATCGATACCTGTATTATTTTTCGAACAAAAAGTCCTAGCTTGTAAAATTGAAACAGATAATATTTTTTAAAAACATTTAGGAGACTCAGTTCATATTCATATGGGTTAAAGCATTGGTTTATTATCTATACTAATATAATAAAACTGAAAAATTTATGTTTGAATGCATTAATATCAGAAACTATTTGAACAATTTCAATAAAAATTAAAATGTATTGACTCCACGATAATCGAAGCTTTTTTTTCAACCCCTATAGGCTATAGGTCATTTTTATGAAATGGCTCATTTATAAATTTCGTTCAATCTCATTAATATCGTACAAGTTTTTGTTTATTTAGTTCAATTGGTTACAGAAATACAATTAAAAAAAAAAAAAAAAAATTGGTATAAATAATTGTTCGTTGCTATGGGATTTTTTTTAATTAAAATAAAATAATATTTAATTTAAATTATAATATTTTGTTACTCAAAATGTACAACAAAAAGCAATAACTTTGTTATGTTTTCAAAATTTACCTGACTAATTTTGACAAAAGTTTTAGAGATATCAGAAAAATTTGGATAGTAATTTGAACTGTCTTTTAAAAAATAGGTTGCCCATCTTAATGGAATTAGTTTCATAAAGCGAGGTACACCGATGCTGACTTGTCCGTGAACCGAGTACGCCAAAATCGAGATAGTAGATACACCGATAGTGTCATTAGTGTCATATGAAATGTATTGATTATAATAATTATTGTGACGGTCTTCGGACCGGAAGCGGAAACGCCGAAACGATGACAAAGACTTTGTCCACAGACGAATTCACGTTTCGTTATAACGCAATAAATATGATATTATATATTTATATTATATACATACATATATTATATATATATATTTGTGTACGTGGCGCATTACACTGTTATGGTCTGTGACCTTCGGTCGTTACTCTTTGCGGCCCGCAGAGTTTTTCGTAGGATATATTATTATTATTATATAGCGAACCGAAATAATGACTACAGCAAACAACGGAGCCGTGAAAATTCGCGTTATATACCGTCGCGCATACGATATACTATTTGTAGATAGAGTTATATATAATACACAGCTGTAGATACGTCTATATAAATACACGATACGGACACACGGTCGGTATATACGTATACTCAAATAATATATGCGAGAGAGCGGATCAAACGTATATATTGTATAGGTACAGGAAAATATTTCGGAGAATATTTTTCTTCGCATTTTTTTTTTCAAAACCATTTTTTTCTTGCGAGTTCGGAAAATTGATTTGTTCGATGTTTAATCTGCCATACGCGTATATACCCGCGTATATAATACAATATTGCCATACTATATAGATATATATGCATATATATATACTTATGTTGTAAATACGTGCTGTAGCCGACCAGCGATGTATTATATTGTAAGTATTTATATGTTATGTCGGTATAGGATGATGGACGGTTTTCGACGTGGGAAACATAAAATAATATATACCGGGCGTTGTCTCACCCGGTCTCGAATGATACGGCCGAGACAATAATGATAATAACAATAATATGTCAAATCATAATTCGATAGTAAAAAAAGTGTCAAAAATTCCTCAAGAAATGTATACGTATTTGAACACTAGCTGTTAATAATTGAAGAACATAATATACTCGGAGTCTTTCGGAAAAATAAGAAAAACTGTTAGCACAATCATTGTCCAGAAAATATTTTGGTAAATATAAGGATTTATTTTATTTATCCTCAGCGACTTCATTACATTATCTCTAGCATAAAACATTATATTTATTTTTGTCGTACAGGACCGGCTCAAGTGTTTAAACACACACAAACTTAAGTTTTGCCGCCCTTTACATACTATAGGAACATGTATTTATTTATTTTTTTATCTTAATAGAATAAATGTTAAATGCCGCCCTAGGCGTATTTCACCTACCCCCTGAGCCGTGCCTATTGTCGTATGAAGATTAATGGATAAATAATCATGACTATTCGAAGATGTCAATTAAACAATGCTACACCTTTACAGGGCTTTGGTGTAACTGTCCGGTACCTGGGCGGCGTATTTATCAGTATTTATTTTCTATACAATTAGCATTGTCAGAGTTTGAACTGTTTGGAATCTTTATATCAATGAGTTATATAGATCTTATTTTTTAACTGTGGAAAAATCGTATTTTTTATCCTAACCTAAAGACAGGTGTCACCTTGTATGGCAGTGGTACCCAGATTTTTTTTGACACCCGGTACCTTGTTTGAACTAACGTTTTCCCACGGGGTGCCCTTCCCAAGTCTGAGCATGACTAATCATATAAGGTAGCCGACGCCGCCTTTTGATTTTCCAATTTGTTTTAGACCATAATAATAATTGTTTACGTCCCTGTAAATCATAGATAATATTATAAGAATGCATAGGCCACTCTTGTATTAACAAAGGGTCGCGGTCCGAATAATGTAGAGTAGAGTAGTAGAGACAAGCTGTTCTTATACAAAACACTCACTCCAACAAGGTGTTTTATCTTTAATTATATATTACAGACAATCGATAAGCTCAAAACATAAAAATTTCCTAGTGTGATAAATTCTGGAGGTCAATCCATTCTTATAATATCTTGACTGTAAATATATACCGCGGCTCTCTTTATAGCTCAGACTTTGGGAATCATTGCTGTACGTGGTCGCTAAAAAATAACACTTAACGAAGTCTGTGATGAGGTATACAATTTATTAAAACCGTATTATACATCGTATTTCTATACATACGATTCGCTAAAGAACTACTAACTGTAGCGTTCTTAGAAAATCCGTTTAGACAATAAAACACGTAGATAATAATATGAATAAAAACTCACCAAATACGACTGGTAGATACCAGGTATTTTTGGCAACATTGACATATTGCATTGGTCCATATTCACACCGGAACCTAATAACAATAACGATAAAAATATAACCGAGATTACGACAATGTATCGCTGGAATATTGACCGTACGTATCCCGGGAAACAATTCGGTTGTTTCGAACGTCCAATACCATAGAAATGTATTATATATGTAACTAATTATATTATATATATAAGTGCACTAGGGACTGAAATATTATTTCAATCTCTGCTGTTTTGTATCATACTTATCCGTGATCCGTGACCGACGATAGTAGCCAAACAATATCGGTTTTTTGTCATAGGCGTACCACACGAAAATAATAATTTTTTGAGCACAACACTATATAACGACATATAATATCATACTAAAATGTGCGTAGGCTGCTATATAGGTGTAAAGATTATAGAATTTAGACCATACTGTATATAATATTAAATTATCATTTGAATGTCACAAATGTTATTTTTACAACTCGTACATTCAGCAACTAGGTAGGTAGATAATATAAAATATAATATGACATCACCATTGTACGCATCCAAACTATTTTAAAATTGCTTTTAAATTCTTGAACAATTGGTTCTAAATAAAAAGAAACAAAAAAAAAATACTTAGTGCTATAAATATAAAATAACAGGATGAAAAGTTTGAAGTTTATCGAACTGTACACAATTTCACCATTAAAAATGATCTCACTATATTATAGGCGAATGAGCCATAAGACTCGTTTGGTATCCAAAATAGTAATATATACGTATAATATAATAGTAATATTATATCATATATACACGAAATAAATACATAAAATGATTATATTTTTATAGTATTCATCATTTCATCTGCTCGATAATGATCATTGATTAAGAGACAATGCTATTTTATAAGCTGCCAGTTTAGATATATTAGATATATATATATAATATTTTGTATATTTTTACAACTGTTTTAGATTGTTGATTGTGTATATGAGACGTGTAGGTTCCAAAACAATAAAATTTTAACCTACAAATGTGAAGAAATATATTTCATTAATACTGTGATGTGGCCCACCACAGTATTATACATATACTTAGGTATTATGGTTAATGTTTATCACGTTTTACTACGTGAAATGAATCATAAGTGTAAAAAGTAATGAAAAAATGAAATTTTTTAGAAGTAAAGAAGTTATACCACTTATACCTATAAAAATACTCTTGCATATAACATTGTAATGATTTATTTTATTAAATTAAAATAATTCTACAGCATTTATTGCAGTACCTATATGATATTTCACATAAAATGCTATAGAAGTATATATAATCGCATGGTACCAATGTATACATTCTGAAAGTGCACAGTAATAAATAAGCCATCACATTATATATACTTATATAAGTACTTATAATATTCAAAGTGTATCAAAGACATGGGTTGAATAGTAATTGTACGTACCTATACGTACAATACGTTTTATTTCACCAAATATTTTAGTTCTATTAAATATCAATGAAATATACATTGAACTTGTAGACATTATACTACGCTATATCGTAGGTATATTATATTTACCTATTGTAATATATTTTTAATGTGCGCACATTTGCAGGTGATTTGTTTTGTCTGTTTTTTAATATATATGAATATGTGTGTGTATAATATATATATATTTATCAGCAGATAATATATTGTTAAAAATTAGTGTTTATTTTGTAATAACGTTTTAATTCAACTAATATTAATTGAAACGGATGGCGCCAGCAATATTTAGGTATACTTCAATAATATATATGTACAATTAAAACCATATAGGTACATATATAGAGTCTAGTCCATGAGTATTTACAATTTGAATAGTTAAATACTATACTAAGGTATATGTAATGTATACTATAGTATAGACCGGCTACACACATTGTTGGAATTCAAATGTAACAATACCAGCATGTCACTGGCAGCCAGCTAAATCGGTGGTATATCGTACTCGTGCACTGACGTAAAATATTGTCAAAAGTCATCATTCCATAATGAGATGGTATGTATATGGTATTTTAATATAATATCTATGTATTCGATTAATGATAATTATTATTTCTTCGGTTTTTAAACTAGAAAAATTTACAAAAAATATTATTATTAGAGGTGATAATTGGAAAAAAATAAATAGCTATAATTTTTAAAAGGTAAAAACACGTCCTGAAATATTTTTTGCGTACGTCTCTAACTGGCTAACTGCATTATACGTATACATATAATTATATATAGGTATTATATATATTATATTTTACATTTTTTTGAATACCAACGTTTTGACATGAACACATATTATTTTATATTATATATACGTATTATGCACTAATTTCTGAAACACTTGGGCTGTATACTTACGACGGCATTAGATATATATATTAAAGCGCAAGAGCGCATGTACCTACTGAAAGGATAATGACCTATACGAAATATTTTAATTGTTCATCACAATTTCGGTGCAAACGCCTATTATACAAACGCTCACGCGTAACGCGTATACTGAGATTATTTAAAACATTGAAACGCACGCAAATTAAAAGCAGCCATCCGCAGTTCGGTTTAATGATCTCCGAAAATAAAATACCGGCTGCACTACCGCCCTACCACGGTCCGTTATAAGACATTAAAATACGCGAGTAGGTTATAATGAACACGGTAAATGTAAATAATGTAAAATATCATTATTATATCACAGCTCTGTAGAGTGTAGATCGCCGTACATGATAACAACATATTTTATACACATATATATTATATAATACGCGTACCGACGTGTGTAGGTAATAAATTATTAAGATGTGCACGCCGTTATACACGTGTTACCTGCAAGCTTTTGAGGGGAAGTCGGACAGTGTATCTGATTAAAGCGACAGAGTACAATAATATTATGATTATATTAATTATGAACTATAGGTACGTAAAATATACAATTATTATAATGTGTATACCTATCATTTAATATATACTCACACACGACACACGCAGACAGACCACTGAGTTTTTGAGCTTTTTCTTTGTAGAACGCGTTGAGTTAAAATCACGTTTTTTTGTTCCATTATTAGTTAATTTTTATTATTATATCACGATTTATAAATGGTTTTGAATAGGTACAAATAACCAAATAATAGTAATCCTATTAACAGCTGGTATAGTGGTAGGTATAGATATAATAATTTAGTTGACACGACGTGCACGCAGTTTCCTAAACCACTGCAGCAGCTAGTAATAAGTGCGTAGTGTAAGAATGTAAGATAGGATGTATTTTTGAAAAAATATTTAAGTATCAATGCTGTCGTTTAAAAAACTTTAAAGTGACCCGAGTGATAATTTAATGAACTTACTTAACGAAATTAAGTTAATATTGTTCACTATATACATAATTAAACATATTTTTTGTTAACTATATATTAACTTATATTATTTAACGTTATTAACGTTGCCTTAACTATACTTAATTTATTTTATTAACTCGACTTTATTATGATATCACATGTTATAGGTAAGCGTGACGGGAGCGAGCTGCAGCTGCAAAGAAAACTGAATATATATAGGATACGTTTATAACGACAGAATACAACAATATTATTATAATTATATTTAAATAGACACTCTAAAAGTTATACATATTATATTATATAGGAAGAAGGTATACACAGTACATACACAGTTCAGGCCACTGAGTTTTCTCGGAGAGCTTATTTTTTATAAGTAGAACACGCTATAAACACGAATAAGCAGCGACAACACCGATGATTATGATTGACTCTACTGTAAATGCACCGCTTCAGAGTACAGTGGATATTAGTAAATAATAAAACTATGGTACTTGACAGAACAACGTTCTAAGAAACATATTTTTTTTTTACTTAACAAATATTTTAGACGTTTTTTTTTTGTTTTGCAGGTTTGTTGTCAAAATCTTTATTTCCTTCTTCTATTCCATATGGGTACTGCCATATACCTATATGGTACTCGTTATATATTGTTCTTTGTCTAGGTTTTCGTAATTGTAAAATATAATGTACACACAGGAAAACACGATATTTATACGTGTGGAGTTCGGAGATTTTCGGTGAACATGCAGTACCTACCTAGTACCTGTATACCTGTCGAAGTACTGCTACGAATTATGCATTGTACTTTATATTCGCATTAAAAACATATTTTTTCAAAAATAAAATTGTTTTTATTTTCGATTTTAATAAACAATATTCATACGAAACATTAACAACATTTTTTTCATTTGAAATCAGCTTACATAATTTAATGTATACAAGAAATCGCCTCACGTTTTAATAATATATAAAGGATACCTACTGGAGGCTACTATGTTTGTGTTTACTTTACGTTTTTAAATTGCAAACAATTTATATTAGGCATCCTTATTTGTATAAAAAATAACTCGTTACAATCATCTAAACTAAGTTGGATATAATGCTATAATCTTAAAAAAAAAAATGTGTTCACTATAACTGTATTCATTGGAATTGAACGCTGCAGGCAGTATTTTTCAAATTATCTGGTAGGTATACATTGTTTGATAAAATTGCGATAACAACTGCGTGAAAAATTAATATAAATATCTATATACCTAAGGGCTATTTTAACTCAATTTTGGTCATTATTGTTAGGTAAATTTAAACACTGTATCCATGTCCAGTTTTTTATTGTAAATTTGTAAATCAAAGACATCCAACTGCTATAAATGGCATATTACCTATTATGCTATTATGGCTATATTATAGGTACCTACTCACTCGAGATACAATAAAATATATACCAGCATTTTTTACTGACGAGACATTTAACACGAGTCGATTTATATCACCTTGGTAACTACTAAAATTTTATTTTACTAAACCTAAAATTGAAACATTCCACTAGGCACTAGGTATAATATTTATATTATCATTTTCCGTGCACAATGAAATTTTTAATGAATATCTATAGACTAATTTTTAGGTATTTATTATTAGTCATTTAAAATCGTTTAGAATGGGCTAAAAGTATTATAAATTTAATGCAGTAGATTCTATATAAATTGCTTTTAAAGCAGTTAAATTAATATACCTATAGAAAACTAGTGCCTAGTGGGCTCTGCTGCGGCTTGCTTTGCCCGCCAACCACTTGTCAATCCACGGTCTTCACCTTCGAAACCTTCGCAAGGGTACCTTCTTTGCATCTTAACATATAATATCTGAACTAAATTTAAAATAAATATATTCATTGTCACATTGAATATTAAAACGAAAAATAACGATATTAGTCATTTCGTTGTAACTAAAGAAATATCGTAGGAAGGTTAGGTTCTATCTATACGCTATACATTTAAAAAAAAATAATTAGATTAATTTTAAGATTCTATTCATACCAGTAGTACCACGAATATATTTAAGCTATTTATTCATTCGCGGTTTATACAAAAAAAAAAAAAAAATTGTAATGATTGATATGTTATATATATATATATATAATATATATTTTTTTTTTTGTCAAAAAATTTAAATAATGTATTTAACGTTTACTAACATTTAAAATATAAAAACAAATTTCTTATAATATAGACATATAAATGTATTAAAAATATAGTCAAACAGACCACCTTCGCTCAAAATCGTTTATCGTATATACTATAATATGTTTATGTATTACTATATATACAACGATATTATACAACATTGAATTTAAATTTAACACATGATCATCCTTTACACTTTTACAGTGTATATTATAGTGACCCACTCAATGGTTATTATCACATATGAGATACAACAGAAAATAAATAGTTGAACGATAGTTCTTAGGATTTATTTTTTTGTCACATGCAAATCATTCAATGTATAGGTACCATGTATTATGAAACATAAAATACTTGTCTTATAACTTATTATTAGTATTTATTTTAGTATTTTATTTTTAATTGTTATATGTGTATTATAAAGAATCAATGTAAACGAGTACCTACTGGTATTTT
This sequence comes from Aphis craccivora, assembly GCA_009835225.1. Lineage (NCBI taxonomy): Eukaryota > Metazoa > Arthropoda > Insecta > Hemiptera > Aphididae > Aphis > Aphis craccivora. The sequence continues at coordinate 59,414 of VUJU01000726.1, read as the reverse complement.
ATTTATAAATATATTTTTTAACAGTCTAGACTATTCTGATGACCCATAATGACACTTTCCTGACAATTTAGACCTCATAATATAAGTTCGTCTATTATCTTAATGTATACTTTAATTGCAGTTTTGTTGGTAAAATCAATTAACTATAAATTCCAAGCTATATGGTTTCGTTATACCTACGTATTAAGTGTATTAACCTACCACCTACGCATTTCATATATATAAGTGACCAGTATTCACCGTGTGTTGTTTATAGATGACGCCGCGTTTACCGTTTACTGACGGTTTGATTATAATAACAATGTGATACAACGTTATAAGTCGGCTCGAAAAAATTTTTGCAATACGCGGTGTATTTATGTAAATTATGATAATTCAGTTATATGAAGTTTCAGTTAACGTGATATGTGTGGGTCGTTCGGATACTGCGGCAGTGAACGTTCGATTTTTACAGTTTAGAATGGTGCACGTCGGCGGTGGGCATAACATTATTATACATAGGTACACAGTATACCTACATAAAACAACGAATGGCGAAAAGTAAAACTTATCGTCTGCCGTGTTTTGACATTGACTCTGTGACGGCGCTCCGGTTTATCCTCGGCGAGAGAGAGAGAGAGAGAGAGAGAGAGAGAGAGAGAAACAGAAACAGAAATGGAAAAACTAAAGAAACAACCTACCTAAAACAACATGCATATAGTATAGTGTATAATATATATATCGGTACCTATATAATATATATACGCAGAAAAATGAATACAAAACCGGTCGAACTGATTTCGTCTCCAGAGAGGAGAGCTCTCCTGTAATTAAAATGATAATATCGTATGTTGTGTGCGTGTGTGTATACTATATACAGTATACACGCTATGTATTATGTACAATATATATACCTAATAAAATATAACATAATAGGTAATATAATATGTAATATACAGTGTGATTCAAGTCTTTGTCCTATTTAAAAAAAATTACCATATATTTATTTGTAAAAATGAAGGTACAGGCGGTTGGCGTGAAATTAGAAATATTTTTAAAATAATCAAATTTTAATAGAGATCGCTACAACTCGTATAATAACCTAGAAGAATCATTCTAGTGCGGCTTCTATTTGAAACGTGGGAATTAATTTTGAACAAGTGTCTTCGTCGTTGTTTCCGCGAACGGTCCTGCAAAGGTCATTTACGTATGTGACTTTCAGTTGCCGCGAGCCAAATCGAATTCGCGGACTAAGACATTCGTCGAATCGCCCTGTACATTCATACTTATATATATATATAAAAGCACAATTATTATTATTATATCGGCAACGGTAGACTATCATGATGGACTATAGCGGATTTCGTCGTCGTGGTACACGTCGAATACGGTTGTGACGGCGGCGGATGGGTGGGTGGGTGAGGGGCCGGTCGTCGGCGGAGCGGTCATCTGTGGGTCGGTGGGCGGGGATAGGCGAGCGGAGCGCGGCAGTAAACACGGTCAAAAGGGAGGGTATAACAGGACGGCGGCGACGACGACGACGACGACGACGATAATAATATAATAATATTATTATTATATACCTGTTGCGTCGCGTGAGTGCGCGTGCGCGTGTGTACGAATATCGCGTTCCGTCGAACGGGTTCACCGCCGCGGCGGTATCCCGCGCATGCGCCCCACTGCAGGTTACATCAGACTGGTTTCCCCGCCGCGTTATTTATTACTATTATAGTATTTTTCGTTTTCCTCTCTATATCATACGTACAGGTATTATTGTACAGTACTATTATTATTCTGTTTCTTCTTTTACCACCACCACCGTCGCCGCCGCCGACGCCGCAACCGCAGAAACCGTGATCTTGGCAGTGGTCCGTACACGGTCTTCTACGTGCCCGCGATCAGGCGGCGTTCGGTACAGCCACTCCGCCGCTCCCGCCTACGCCGCGACAACGGTCACCATCCACAGCCAACGCGCCGACAACCCCCCCACCAGCGTGTACGGTCGCCACGCCCACACCCGGTGCCGCGCCGCAACCGTTCGGGAAGTGGAGGGCCTCCGCGCCGCCGGCAACGGCTCCGACGACTCGAGGAGCCAGTTCAAGTTTCTCCGCCGTCGCGTCCGTCAGACGACACGTCCGTCCGACCCGACGACCGCCGCCGAACCGATTTCACGGACGTACCGTTTGGTCATCCGTTGCATTACTATTACTATAATATTATATTGTTATTACTGTTTTTTGATTTTCAATTTTTTGCGACAAACATTTGTGTAAATTTGCTCGTTGCGTCGTTTTAATTTACATAAATATTTATTTTTAGTGCGTTTTTTTTTTTTTTTTATTATTTTACATATTATATTATTTTCTGTATCGCCGTTTTATTAACGCATATACGGCTCACATTGATCTGCTGTAGTCGATACGACTTATACTTTTGTACAAAACGATTTATCATTATGACACTGTTGCGATGGTGGACTTGTTGCCGACCCGCTCTTTACGCACCGTACCGGCGGGGCTGACAGCGGATTCCACATTCGCGGATATAACGGTTGATTTTCATTCCTGATATTTCCCGATTTTTTTTTTTTTTTGTGTGTTTTTCTCCGTCTCCGCCGCGGAAAACATATTCGTGTCGACATCGCGACACTGCTGCCCGTGACCCAGCAATCGCCACATCGAAATGCCGAAGATTTTCCTTATTAAAAACCGGTTGCACCAGCAGCAACAGAAACTGCTGGAAAACCAAAAGGGAAATGGCCACGTATCCTCCGACCCGTTGGTGCAGTCGCTGCAAAACTATCACAATGACCATCACCACGATAGGTTACCGTCACCGCCTCCGCCGTTCTTAAAGCACCACTATCAGCACCATCACCAGCCTGCTGTACCCCAGCCGCCGCCGCCTGCGCCGATAAGGCAGCATCTTCCGCCGCCACCGCCGCCACCGTCTTCGCCAAAGCCGAAGTCCAAAGTCGACCAAGAAATACCAGTGCCGAAAATATCACAAGGTAAGGCCCAGTCCTATATTTATATTATTGTCACCGTTGGGTATATTCTATTATTAATTATTCGTATGCACAATTTATTGTGTTATAGTCGCAATAACATTAATATAATATAATTTATAATAATATATTAAACTGCAATTATATAAGTGCATTGTATTGGGTGGTATAACGTGATGTATGCATGAGGCGCGCAACGCTCAGAACAGCTAACCCGCAAACCGATTTTATTTTTAACGTATTCTATTTTGCTAGTTATGAAATTAATTGTTTGCAAAAATTAAATATTATGCTTTTAATTTCTTTTGTTGTAAAACCAATTATTGGTTTTAAAATGTATATAAATTGTATCCTTGGACAGGTTAAAGGTTTATAAAAAATGTTGAATTGAACATTATTTTAAGCAGTTCTGGCATTATACGTGCTTCATATTATATCCGTATATATAGCGCAATAATAATTGTGATCGGTGTAATTATTTTTCACCGAACACACTATTTTTTTTTTTTTTTTTGATTTTTTATAATATTAATTTTAACGCTATAATAGTATAAACCACACGCACATAAAATATTCGTGTCCAAGCTCGCACGCTCTAGGAACCATATAGTAATCGATCAGACTTAGATGCGGCGGTTGCTTGTGGCACCACGTATATATTTATATATTATATTATTATTATATTATATTATATTATATACTTGGAACACGTTTAGTTTATTATACAACGTATATCCACGTATAGTTTATACTGTATACCGTGCTCATAATTAACACATTAATAAATTTACTTACGGTTGGTGTGCACGACCAGTTGCCGTTGCTTGTAGGGAAACTTAAACGCCCGGTACGGGATATTAAATTTTTAAATATTATTATTATTAGATATTTGAATTGTGATATATAAGTTAGAAGCATGCCGAGATATGACTAAAATTTAACCATGCATTTTTCAACTTAATCATTTATATCAACCATCGTCATTTTTTTATTGTCTATAGATGTAGTTACTTATAATTAGTAATCCCGAATCTTGTGAATTCATGGAATGAACATTTGAGCCCACAGATGCAGTATATAAGATAATATTATAGATGAAAAGTTTCTTCTCAATCATTATTTTTTTGAATTGGGTTATTATTCGTCATTGTGTTATTATCTCGGGATTTATAGTTATTTATACTTATTTGTTTTTACAAAAATGTTATTTTCTTCGGATGTAATAAAATATGTCCAATTTCATCCTATAGTCGTTATAATTATTGATTTACTTGTGACCTTCTTGCATTCTTTCACTTAATGAGTCTTAAATCAGTTTTACTAGTTTTAGGGCTGTCATCAACAGATTATGTAGTTGATAAAACACTTGTTATAGGGTATATCTGCATATATTGACATTGTATTGGTATTGTATTATTGTCTACTTTGGTTAATTTATTACAAATATTTAAATACATCGGTTGCAGTGCGTCTATATAGATTCATAGTCTCATATAGTTGATTTATGAGGACTGCAGAATTTAGTAGTCTTGTGAATAATTATGTCTTTAAAATTTAGAGCTGAAAATTAATAAATCCCTGTTCGACCTCGGTTATATTCATCGAACAGAGTTATCTTAACCACAGTGCACTTGTTTAAGTCTCTATCTATACTTGTCTATCTATTTATCCCCTATGTATATAATGTATAAATAATAGTGTCTGATGGTTCTATACATAACCTCCGGTCACCGCGGGCGTTTATAAATAATACTCAAAGAGTGGACCATTCCCGCGGCGAGCGATTACAATGCGAGCTGATGGTAAAAAAAATTTACAAAAAAAAATATTTGCCAATTCATAGAACCCGATTTTGGCCACGCCTAATGTTTTTAGTTCTTTTGTGTAGGTACCTGTATGGTTCCAAAAATATGACAAGGATTTTTTCCCTTCACATTTATATACACTTTGTAAATATAATGATCACCTAACGCCACCGCGACTTGACGCGACAGGAGGCCAAAAGTCAAAACGTGAAATACAAAAAGTGTTAGATGCATAATATTTCAGTAGGTACCTACATAAATTCTTTGGAAATATGAAATAACTATTTAAATTTAAGAAAAAAAAAATTTATCATACTATATTATTTACACTATAGGGTTTATTAAGACTTAAAACATTAAAGTATAAAATATAAAAGTTTATAAATAAGTTTGAATAATTGTTGGATACATTTAGTTATTTGAAACAGTGAACCGTAAGATTAATAATATTACTTCCTTAGAAATCAAAAAATATAGTTAAAATTATTTAATTTGTTAAATAATTTTCGAGTATGCGGAAATAAATTAGAAGAGAAGTTAAAATTAATTTTTAAAGAATTAAAATATAAATATTCACGTGATTATATATTATGTTTTTTTGTGGTCAATAATGAAATACATAATTTTAAATTTTATTTACAGCAAATTCGCTCTAAGAATTAAATATGTAAATTTAATTTTCAAAAGTGCTTATTAAATAATAGTATGCATACAATAATAGTGCATAAAGCAATATGTTTATTGAAATTTTGTTTGTATAGATTTATACCAAAAAGATTAGGTATTAGGTACCTATTATAATATAAGTCTGAAAGTGTATGTAACCTAGAAAAATAAAAATAATTATTTTACTATAAAAAAATCTGGTAGATACACATTTTTCCATCGTATTTCCTCGGGGAAATAATAATTATCGTTCGAAAATCGTTTTTTAGTTGTATCTAATACCAACAACATCAACATAAATACAGGTGTACGTCATTATTTTCGGAAAGGAGAAAAGAAAGTATACCACAACATCATATTACAAACCAGTAATGCACATTCGTGTCATAAAATTGCTACCTATATAGCTGCATATTAGACGGAACGGGATTAAAGCAGATGTTGTTAGCAGATTACTAACAAATTTCCTTCTACAGATGTAAACCTGTTGTTCAGTCCCTAGATATAAGTGTATAACATGTTGTAGTGTAGCGATATAGATACTTCCCCTATGGATACTTATTTGGCACGGCTCAGGATTATTTTTTGCCTAGTGCGTGTGTACAATGTACAACAATGTGTAAAACAATATTTTAATCGCATAATAATTTATTAAAACAAACGGGAAAACTTAATAGGAAAATAAAACCAAATTTCATAAAAGCGCATATTGCTCATCCTGAATAATATGTTCTATGTAGTAGTAATATGCAGTTAAAAATGATTAACAGTTTACATCTCATCGCTTCAATATACAACCTATCACAAGACAAATGCGAAAACATAAAAAAACTATCATCCGTTTCCGCGTTACAGATATATTGCTATGTACTCTATAACATATGCATTAAACCTACCTATGTAATTTAACAATGATAAATATTAAATATTCGCCTCGAGTATAATTATTATCATCGCAATCATTATAATCGTCATCATCGTCGTCATTATTCTTAGTTCTGCGATGTGTTCTGTTTCTCGTCAACGGAAAAACCGGTTTTCTCACATTCCCGTTACCCCGCTGTCGCGCCGTCAATTTCATCGCGGGTCCCGATAGCCGCCTCCCCGCACAGCATCTCACTATTATACGGCACATTATATCGTTCTCGCTGACGACGACTTTTTGTGGGACTTTCGGTTTCCGTGATGGTTCCGGTCCCCGGTCCCTGCGGCGGCGGCGGCAGCGGCTGACGCGGTGAAACGGTAGATGAGAAATTATGAATATTACTGGTGAGGATTCGGCGCTTCGATATATATATATATTTATATTTTATGTATATACTTATAGTAGTACCTAACTATGTATATATATATATATGTATGTATAGTATAGTATATGACTCCCACCTAGAACTCGCGAATGTACGTGGACGAAAATAATGAGAATTAAAAAATAATAAAAAAAAAAACCAAATAAAAAACAAGGTCAATTTCGTTTCGCTTCACGGGTCGTCATTACCGTGCAGGTTCAACGTTCTGGAAGACGCTCGGTTGGTCAGCAAACTGGCACAATGCGTTCCGACAATTTGCCCGGCTGTATATATATATATATATATACAATAATTACCGTCGTCGCGAAGTTGCGGTGGCGTGTCTTTCCGATTTTTTTCCTCTCCGTCTTCTTCGTCTTCCTTCGATTTTTTCGCTCGTTTTACACGCCTCCGTGATTTTTCCCATGGTTTTATACATAGGTACCTCTCTCCGTCTGCTATAATACACCCGCCGCCGTACGCGCAGTCGTCCATTGTTCCGCCGTTTTCTTCTTCAGCTGTGGTTTTTCCGTCCATCGTGATGTACATTATTTTATTCGCACGGGAAACCGCTGTTCGGAAACCTCAACTCTGTATATATATACGACAACGATGATGTTATTATTAAAATATACGCCTTCGTGTACCCTACGCCTAAACTCGAACTCGGTGTTATCGAACTTTGCCCCGGGTGTATATATCTACGGACGATTGAGCGCGAAACGTTCTCGAAACCATCCGCTGTCCCATCGCGGGACTGTATAATAATGGTTATGGTTTACAACAGTACCTGGTTGTACAACATTATGACATTGTTTTTACGAATAATTTTGTTGGTTACAGACAAGGTCGCAAAATCCAACAACGGTGTGACCGATGCGCGAGCGCGCGCGCGCGCGTGTGTGTGTGTGTGTGTGCGCTCGCATACGATTTAGATAACACAAATTGCTTATTGTTTTTTTCCTCTCCTCTTGCAAGAACGTCAACGTAGGCTATTAATTATGTATGGACGCCACGGGTCTGAATAGGTTGAATCGAAATTAAATTTTACGTAACAGTTTGCTAACCACCTTCACATAACTCGCACCGCGCCGAATACGATATTATAACAGCAGTGTGTTAGATTTGGAGGTTTTATCTCCGTCGTCGTCGCCATTTATTATTATTATTTCATGGTCGCGTAAGGCCTTGTTGCGACTTGCGGGGGAAACGTATTCACGCGGTATATTCACTTCCGGAAACGCTCGTCGTGGACACTGCTGCATATTTGTACAACGGGGTCAGGCCCAAAAAATCGAGGGAAACACCTGCCTTTCGTTTGTAAATATGGTAATAAATTGCACGATCATTGATGGTTTAGCTATATTTAATACTGTTAAGTATTATATAATATTTATTTTCGAACGGTTATAAATATTTTTTTTTATTGCCACCGTTTACATCATACGTCGAAATTGTTTTCCTAAAAATATCTCATGAATGGATCTTACAATAAAAACCGTTCCCCCCACCGGACCCTTTTTATTACTGTCGCTCGCGTATAGGTACCAAATAAGGGAAAATGAAATATTATACACGTTATGATCATATTGTTCGGAGGGTGCAACGGCATTCTTTATACTCTTCCACTATAATATACGTGCATTCCCTCACTTTTTTTTCTCACTCGCTCCCTTTATCTATATATCATTCCTTCGAAGGGTGACTGCCACGAATTCATAACAGGTGAACAGTGAACACTGCCTATAAGTAACAGGTGCCCAAAATCAGTGCTTCCATTGTCAGTGGTTCTCATGGTGTTTTCTGAATTTATCAAGGATGAATGGTCGCCGCATATTTTAACGACTTCGTATTGTCTCTTTAATAATTTGCTTTTGTATGCGTGTGCGCCATAAAAATAATTTAACATTTCTATCTACCTCCTTTAAGTTATATGTAGTATGAAAAAGGTCCTTACCATATTCTCACTATATGATTATCAACTCATTCTTCGTGATTTTATTTTTTAATTCCATAAACACAACCCCACAAATATATATTTAAACATAAATTATAAATATGTATTATAACGTTTGTTCCGTGGAAGGTTAAAAAATACCTAACCTAACCTAAGCACAAATAGTAGGATAAAAATATTTTTATGTAAGTGATGAGTTTGTGTTGATGATTTTATTTATTTATATTTTACAATGTGAAACATTATTTTTAAATATTTTTAGCAAGGTAGATTTTAGTAATATTAATTTTAAAATCGTAATTTAACACTTAAATATGTTAACTTCATACTAATATGAGATAGGACTTTATAACCTTAAAAAAACAAAATAAACAATAGTTGTAGGTATAGGTAGTGTCAAACGGTTGCATTGTACATAATATTATGTTTAGGTTTAAAATTATTTTTATTTCATTTTTTTAATCAAATTATAATTTTATAAATTTTAACTATTTTATATTATATTACAAACTATTACAGCTAATTTGAACAAGTAGTGTTTTTAAATAAAGTATAAAATGTTTCGATGCGCTTAATAAAAAAACATTGAACCTATAAGTGTGTTCTTTAAGATTCGAAATTTCTAAAGTAAAAATCTACTGTAATGGAAATTGTGAAAAGTGTTGTTGCAGTAATTACTGCAAAAACGCAAGCTTTCGTTTCAGATATAGTTCATTAATTATCCTATTTATTTATTGTTCTACTAAACCATTTAATTGTTTATTTATTTTTGCCGAATTAACAAACGTTCTGAAGCGAAAAAGTTATTATAGTATGACGAGTACGGCTTTCACGCGCGATCTGTATAGGCAATAGACGTTAATGAAATAACATTTAATCTTGAGCCACAAACGCGTTTTATTAACGGTTTGTAAGTAGATTGCAGGTGTATAATATTATAATATAAAAACGCCGAGGTCTTTCACACGCCGTTCACCACGACGAACGGGACTGTATAGCTATACATCACATCAATCGTTTGATCGACAAACTTTATAATAACAGAAGTAAGCCAGTGGACATTAAAAATAATTTTCGTAAAGAAAAATGCATACCAATGACAAACGTTCGAGTATATTTCGTTTATTAATGAACCAAATTCCAAGTTTAATTAATAATAATCAAAAACACCCAAAGTACTATCTTACTTAGTTTTTATAGGTAATCAGTGGCATAGGTATAATTTACAACGGATAGTTATTGTAATATCGTACTCCGTCGAATATTGATATCTATATGTATTATACTGATAGTACAACCCGCATATTTGCTCGGTACAACACTAATAAGGTAGTGCTGCAGTACCGTGATCTATAATATATTATTATATTATATTCATATTATAGTATGGTCCGTCGCAGTAATAATAGGTTAACTTAAAATCGTCGTATTTTGTGGTTTTGGGGGATATTATTAATTATGCATAATAATAACTAATGATATTTTATCCCCTTACTGGAGTGAGTGCGCCATGTATGTATAGGCAGTCTGTCTCTATCCGGTAGACGTTTCGGACCTCTGATTTCGTTAATACACCTAGAAGTGACCTATCCATTATTATGCTGGTACGGTTAAACTGACCTAATGATTTTGGCAAAAACCGCGTAGCAAATATCGGCTATAAAACCGTTTAATAATAAAGATAATAATATTATGATGTATTATTATTATACACGTCCGTCCGTACTTGGTCGCGAATATACGGGAAACGAGCTAACCCCACCACCGGAACAATCACTGCCGTGCCGGCGATGTGGCATAAAACGATGGCGGCTTCAGAGGAGCGGCGACCGAGGAGAAGTAGCTGCGACGGCGGCGTAAACCGACGAACCGTATACACAGTCACAGACGCAGCACACAAGACGTATAAAATACGTTCTGAATATCACTGTTATAGCCGGCGGATTTCTTTTGTTTCCCCGCCCCGCGACCGTACATTATATATTTATTTATCTGCTTTTTATACATATATATAAATACAGTATATATACATATAAAACGCTGTCCATCGATCTCTATATAATGTATATATATATACATAATAGGTTCTGTGGCCGTTAGCCGACGGTCTACTGTATATAATAATATTATAGTGGCATCGGTTCGTAATGAACCTGAAACAAGTTTTACCTTGAAGTCTATCGAGGTGTGCCGGACAAAAACCTGACTGTACACGACTATTATACATAGGTATATATATAGAGAGAAAGATAGAATGAGAGACCGCCGAACCGACCAATGCCACGACGACGACGTTATAATACATATTACTACTATTTTTTTATATGTATTCCGTCAAGTTCTTTTCAAGCGCGCGTCATAATACAAGAATAATATAAAATTATTTTTTGTCCCAATCGCCGAAATCAGAACATTATGTAAGCCGCAGCTAATACCGCGCACCTGTTGCAGCAGTCACACGCGCGTCGTGGACCGATGACATTTTGTCATTGGATTTTTCGCGGGCGTTTTCGGAAAGCGGTTTTCACCTGCAAAATTGTGCGGCACCGACGAAAATCTGTGAAAAACAAAAAAGTAAAATATATTACAGGACTCGTGTGACGAAACACCGCCGAGGCTGCGGCGTGATATCCCGCTCGCGTTCGGGAGCAGGCAAAAACGATCGCTGTACGCGTTTACTACGATAGCTACGATAATAATAATGTATGGACATATAACACGACATCGCGACTGGTGTGGCGTGGCGGCGTCTCGAGGACAGGCCAATAGAGCGATTATACTCGTATATATTATTAATATATATTATTCACTTACAGGAGACGCGCGTTATATCATATACCTCTCTACCTGTAGACGGTAAGTTTTTTTCTCTCTCTCGGAAAAAAAAAGAATCATTATAAATAACAGAATCCTTTATCCGGTTATAATATGCGTCCGTTGTTGCGACCGAGGCCGTCGCCGTTCGGTGTCCTTTGGCGGTCCCGCCCACCCTACCTCCCGCCAAACTTCGCGGCGGCGGCGGCAATGCGGCAATGTTAGCGGTTATTATTCGTCTATACGTATATAGGTACCATACTTGTGTTATATATATTATTGTGTGTATAATATTATGCTGCCGCAGACAGGACAATGGCACTGACAATTTACGGCCAAAAACTATTTTTATAATACGAATAATAATAATATGTTTTATATTTTATTTATGACGCATACGTATATCGTATTATTATTTTTATTCACGTCATAAAAAATCGTGGGCCACTTACAGAAAAAAAAAACTACAATTTGTCTATTCCAATAGACGAGTTTTTAATGTTTTTACATGTATAGGTATAGCGGTTTCCGCACCGTATTTTATGAATTATATAATAATATTACACTCGCTCACGACGATGAAGTCTAGCGGACGGCGTCCATATACAGTCGGTATCGCGATATCGTATTATCATAGGCTTTTCTTCTTTTGATTTTCGTACCGCTGACCATCGTACAACGTTTGTCCCAAGTGCTCGAGGAGGTAACGCCTCGTCGAGTTTCACGCCGTACGCGTCACAATATGCATTAATATATATTAAACATCGGGCCGAACAGTGGCGGATTTAGGCGAGGGGCACGACCCCCCTGTCAATTTTCTATCGACATTTTTTTTTATGTTTTAATACTTGCCTATATGTATAAATTATTATTTTGGTATGTGGTATTATTGAATCAACATTACATTAAATATTTACCAAATACCTACCAATTTTAGAATCATTGTACAATTTATATGTGCCCCCCACCCCTATCAAAATATCCTAGATCCGCCCTTGGGGCCGAAGATATAATAACTGAAGACACGATTTCGTTCGCGGCGTCCTATCGAACTCGAGTTATACCTAAACCCAACAACTTATATAATATACTATATGATAATAATAAATAATAATGTATGCCCATTAAATCGCGGCATTTCCACGCAATAGAGAACTATTGCACACCAAAAACGTTTGTCGATCGACAGTATTATTCATTTATAACGGCGGCCCGCAAAAAACACACGACTCGTGTGTGTAGGTACGCGTCGCGCCTACGACATCGTCCGTTTTGTCGTCCGACCATAATATTATATTTACGCATTCACGATATTATATACATTACAATGTGTGTGTGTTTGTGAGTGAGTGAGTGTTGAGACGGCGGCGAGTACCGTTATAATAGCGGCCGCTCGTTTATGCCCGGCGGAAGAGAAGAAGAGTGTGACGTTCGCCATTATTATTTCGTATAGTACAATAATAATAATAACGTAATGCATAATGAGTGTACAGTTTTTTGTTGTTTTTTTTTTTTTGTTTTTTGTTGCCCTCTCTTGCAGGCCAACGTCAGTCCCACGCAAACCGAAAAACAAAAAAACGTTATATATTTAAAAAAAAAATAAATACAATCGCGACGACGACGTACATATATAAGCGTATACCTACGCGACCATTGCAATAATGATATTAAAATATTTAACACGATGTTATACGGGCGAGAGACACCCACATTCATTATTATTCCGCATTCGTAGTGGCGTGAAATATACCGTTCGGTTACGGCCAAAATCCGTCCAAGGTCGGTATATTTTTTTTTAAATATTTTTTCGGGGTTCTCGACAGAGAGCGTCGTCCAACTGCTGCAGTGCGTATTTTAATACACGCGTTGTATAACAACGCATAGGCACGCTAGCACACGTGTCCCGTAAAAAACGTATAGGTACCTAATAATAGCTGGTATACGTGTATACGAAATATTCGCACTCAAGTCACGTAGGTATATATCGTCGATTGTGTCGTCCCGATTGGCGGTGGTGCTGGCGGTTTGATTTCGAATAGCGATAAAATTTAAATTACACGCGTTCACGTTATACACATTTAACCATATATTATATATATAGGCACCATCTCTCTGCCGCCATCGGAGTATGATATTTTGTCCTTGGGAGATTTTAACGACCGACCATTATGTTGTAGCCGGGCGCAGACGTGAACTTTGCCTTGAACTTGGTTAATGATTTGAAATTCAGCAAGTATTTCGCACGGTTATACCTATATATATATACATACAGATATACTTATATATAATAGCGTCGTGTATTGTGTTCGCGTATATTATTATGATCGTTATACACACACGCACACGCATGCTACGC